>JACGDI010005475.1:4180496-4290721 GCA_014898725.1 Jacaranda copaia | reverse complement strand
ATCCTTCTCCCAGTTGAAAAGTTTTAGGGACCCTAAAAAGAGACGTTAGAGGAACAAAAGTTCTTCTTTGAAAGTGAAATAACCTGAGATGAGTTTTGGGAGAGTTAAGAAAAAAGGCTAAAACCAATACAAATTGTTTCTATTGTGGTTAAAAGGGTCATTGGAAGAAAAACTACAAAGCTTACCTAGCTACTCTTAAGAAGGCTATATATTTCTTTGAGGTGCATTTGATGACTAATTCTTCCTCATGGGTATTTGATACCGTATGTGGTTCTCACCTATATAACTCATTATAGAGGATGGAAAGAAGAAGAAGCCTACATAAAGGAGATTTGATCTTTCGCCTTAGAAATGGAGCAAAAGTTACAACCGAGGTCCAAGGCATAATGACACTAAACTTAGGGAATTTTGGTATTGTTCTTGATCTAATTCACTATATACCTAATCTTGTTAAGAACACTATTTCAATTCCTATTTTTGATAATGAATGATTTTATTTTTCAATATCAAATAGGAAGTTGAAAGCATTGAGGAATGGTTCCTTAATTGCTCACGGTACATTAGATAATGGATTATACATGTTTGATTTTTCCATTCCTCTAATGCACACTCAAACAAATAAAAGAAAGCTAGATATCCAAGAAAATGCTATTTTGTGGCATGCTAGACTTGGCCATATCTCTAAGAATAGGATAAGTAAGTTGGAAGCTCTCAAAGTACTAAAAGCTAACAGCATTAAGGACCTTCCCACTTGTGAATCTTGTTTAAAGGAAAAAATGACCAAGGCTCCCTTTGTAGGACAAATGAAGCGATCTATTTAATCCGTACGGATGTTTGTGGACCATTAAGGGTTAGTGGAAGAGGTAGCTATTCTTACTTCATCACCTTTACCAATGACCATGGACATGTGTATCTTATGAAGTACAAGTTTAAGGCCTTTGAAAAGTTCAAAGAGTATATAAATGAAGTAGAAAAATAAAAGAAACATAGTATTAAGACCCTTTAATCAGATCAAGGGGGAGAATGCTTAAGTACCAAATTCTTGGATTATCTTAAAGAGAATAGGATTCTTTCTCAATGGACTCCACCCGACATACCCCAACACAATGGAGCAGCCGAGAGGAGAAACCGTTCCTTGTTGGACATGGTACATTCCATGATGAATTTTTCTGATGTACCCATATCTTTTTGGGGATACGCTTTAGAAGCGACTGCAAGTCTACAAAATATAGTACCTTTAAAGTTGGTGCCAAGAACACCATATGAGATATGGCATGGTAAAGCACCCTCTTACCATTATCTAAAGATTTGGGGATCTCCTGCCTACGTGAGATGGACAGTGGGAGATAAGATGGATAGTAGATCTATCTTGTGCAAGTTTGTGGGATACCTAAGAGAGTTTATGGGTTATTACTTCTATGATCCCTAGAAACAAAAGGTGTTTGTCTTGAGGAATGCCTACTTTTTGGAAAAAGAATTTCTATTGGATAGAAAAAAGTATTATCATTGAACTTGATTAACTTCAAGATGATCAAGAAATCCCACAAACTGTGGAAACAATGCTATTGCAAGAGCCTAGTACATAACCTCTAATAAGGTTAGACCAGATCAAGAAGAAACCTAAAAAAGGTTTGGATTTCTTCATGAGATAGGACAATCAAATGATAATCCAAAAACCTATGAAAAAGCTATGCTGGACATATATTTGAGACATTGGCTTGATGCCATGAGATTCTAAATAGAATCTATGTACTCAAACAAAGTATGGACCTTGGTAGATCCACCAAAAGGAATAGTTTTTGTTAGTTGCAAGTGGATCTATAAGTGAAAGCTTGAGGTAGATGGAGAAGTAGTGACTTTTAAGATGCGATTAGTAGCAAAAGGTTACCCTCAAAGACCTAATATTGATTTCGAGAAAACCTTATCACCAATCACTATGACTAAGTCCATTTGGATCTTAATTGCCATAGCTACATATTATGACTACAAAGTATGGCAAATGGATGTAAAAACCACTTTCCTCAATGGTGATATTGAAAAAGAAATTTATATGGAGCAATCACAAGGTTTTATATCCAAAGGGAGTGAGCAAAAAGTTTCCAAACTCCAGAGATCTATTTATGGACTCAAATAAGCATCCTAAAGTTGGAACATATGTTTTGACAAAATGTAAAAACCGTTTGGCTTTGTCAAAAAAGTGTATGAACCATGTGTGTACAAGAAGGCTAGTAGGAGTTTAGTACAGTTTATTATGCTTTATGTTGATGGCATCCTTCTTGTTGGGAATAAGGTACAAATGTTAGACTGTACTAAAGCATGGCTATCTATATAATTCTCCATAAAGAATTTGGAAGACGTATCCTACGTATTATGAATATGTATTTATAGAGATAAATTGAGTAAGATGCTGGGGCTCTTCTAAACACCATACATTGACAAGATACTAAAGAGGTTTAGTATGGAATAATCCAAGAGAGGATTTTTCCAATGGGATACGACAATCATCTCTCAAAGTCTATCACCCTTAAGACTGAGGAGGAAAAGCAAAAGATGTCCTTATACCCTATGCCTCAACAATAGGGAGCATAATATATGTAGTTCAATTTACAAGATTGGATGTGGCATATTCGCTAAGTGTTACAAGTACGTTCCAGTCCAACCCCAGTGAAAGTAACTGGATGGTTGTTAAAATAATCCTAAAGTAGTTGAGAAGAACTAAAGACCTATTTTTGGTATACGATCATAGAGAATTAAAACTTGAAGGGATTTTGAATTCTAGTTTCCAATTCAATTTAGATGGCCTCAAATCTACTACTGGATTCATATTTTGCCTTAATGGCAGCGCAATGAGCTAGAAAAGTTTCAAGTAAGACACCACAGTCGACTTGACCACATAGATAGAATACATTGCAGCTTCGAAAGTTGCAAAGGAAAGTGTTTGGATGTAAAACTTCATTCAAGAGTTGAATGTAGTGTCTAGCATTACTAAGCAAGCAGTTGTCTTCTATGACAACATGAGGTAGTAGCACAAGCTAAAGAGCTAAGATCTTATTGGCAATCCAAGTACATATTGAGGCGATATCATTTGATCTAGGAGATCATTGATAGAGGTGACATTCGAGTAGAGAGAGTTGCCTTAGAAGAGAACATAGCAGATCCACAAATAAAACCCCTATTGCAGAAGGTCTTTGAAGGATATCTTGAGAAGATGGGTTTTAAGGCCATGGAGCATTGGCGTTAAGGCAAATGGAAAATTGTTGGAATAGTGCCCTACAAACCAATGAGATTGGCCTTGTATAAACTATTTTCTAGTAAAACAATCTTAATTGAATGATATTTCTTATATGGTCATCTTTATCTTATGCGTTATTATACTTCACTTGTATTTGGACAAAACCCTTAGATCATGTAAGACTATGGGACTTAGTTTGGTGACCATGGAATAAGTCTCACATAGTTGTGATCTTAAATCTTCTAAGTCATAGAATCTTATGATACAGGGCATCTAAGATATGGATAAACTTGCATTAACGATGCATGAATCTAAGGGTCGGAGATTGCTCCGTCCCATGAGCAATTATATGAGATATGGGTGTATGTTGGTGGGTGCTTGTTAGAGACAAGGCACTGAAGACCTACCAGAGAATCCACTAGATAGCCATAGTGGCAAGTCGGTAGTAACTAGTTTTCTGCTTACGCTAGTGCATATTATTAGTCCTTTGACTTGAGGATTTATGATAACTTGTGCTCAGTCCTCATATTTTGACTAATCCTTGATCACCTAACAAGTCTTTTAGGTTGAAATTGGGTATGAGTTACTTGGCATAAAGGTTTGTGAGATTCAAAATGGAATTCGACTCCTCACTATTGTGAAGGACGAGTACATGAATATGTTTTATGATGATCGATTTTCAAAAATCCTTACACAAGGTGGTGTGAAAATTTGGAAAAGGGGTTTTCCAAATGTGAGGTCTCATAACAAGGATCAAATATTAAGAATAGAGACATAGTATTAAGGCTATTAAGGAGCTAACAAATATTTTGCCCCAGGCCTCTTTCGAAAGATAGGAGACAGAAGGATTGTGTTTGCATGGCACGCATAGAGCGATGATGGTTCTCTAAAATATTCATTTCAGCCAATTAGTTGGGCTCCACGAGCTTGCAGTTGGACATCGACCATGGAGATTAGGTACTTTTCAATTAATAAGATTAATTGAATTGAGTTGACTAGTTTAAAAGGAGTTTTAAACTATAATGAATATAAGTTATTCAAAAGTCACAAAGCGTTGTGAGCCTATGCCCAATGATGGTAGAACCTCTTAGGCCACACAAAAAATTCAATTAGCTTCCTATTAATGGAGAGAATTTTTGAGTTAGAAAATGGTGTCACCTAGTGGACTGATTTTTTGGGCCAATTTTAAGGGTCTATTTTGGCTTAATTGATTTAAATATTAAATTAATCAACTAATTTAAAAGTTAAATTAGACTAATAATTAAGAAGTTAATTATTTGGTGCCAACATGATTTTCAATTGGTCAAGTTAACTTAAAGAGTTAAGTTAACAAATTTGGCTTAAGGAGTTAAGCTAGTTTGACTCAAAGAGTTAAGTCAAAGGATAATTAATTAAATTAAAGAGTTTAATTTGATTAATTAGGAAGATTGAATTTTGGAGGAAAAACTCAAATGAGATTTGAGATGGCATTTTAATTAATTTGAAATGAGATTTCAAATGTAATTAAAATTCAAATGAAATTCAAATGAAATTTGGAATCAAATTTTGCCACCGAAGCACACCCCATTAGCAGCCCCCCTTATGGAATGTGTAATGCCGTCTTGGCATCACACTATTCCACATCTATATATAGACATAGGGAGTTGGCCTACCAGATCAATGCTTATTAGTGTGAAGAATTATATTCTTCATTTCTCTCCAAAATAATTTGCAAGCTATCATTTTCATGTGTCGAAAGTTAAGCTTCTTCTTCATCTTCGTACCCCAAATTTGGCCTCTACCATTAGATGTTCTCTGGTCTTACTCCAACTCATAGACTAGAGATTTAGGAAGATCTCATTGGTGTGTGGACTTTTATAATAGAGGCAAGGCTTGTGACTTGCTCAATTTTTGGAGATTCGTCTACACGAGGTCCGACTTTGCGTTTTTCTACAAGATGTTCCAGAAGGTCAATTGATCTAAAATTTTAACTAGACGTTTTCTAAGGTGTTAGATATCTCCATATTTGTTTTAAGTATTTTTGGAGGTGATTTGATAAGGTGATCGTAGCAATCTTCTTGTTGCACCATAGGCAGATAGATTCTGAAATCAGTGATGTGTTCACCTAATACTCCTTAGATTTGCTCATCAAGGTAATCCTCTATCTAAATCTAAATCAAAAGCATAGTTAGATCCTTGAGTAGCTTGTAGCCACTAGTTACTTTGATATTTTGAAACTTTGATATTAGATCTTAGTGTTTTACTAGTTTTCAATTCCCATGAGAAGAATGTTATCGACATAAGGCACAATAAGCAGTATACATAAGGTTCATACACATTTTTTATATAGACAAATGATTTGACTATCTTACCAAAACTTATGTTCCAACTTTGGGATGCCTGTTTGAGTCCATAAATGGATCTTGCAAACCTTTTGCTCACTCCTTTTAGATATAAAACCTTGTGGTTGCTCTATGTAGGTTTCTTCTTCAATGTTTCCATTGAAGAAAACGGTTTTCACATCCATTTGTCATATCTCATAGTCATAATATGCTTCTATAGCAACTATAATCCAAATGGACTTACGCATAGCAACTAGTGAAAATATTTCCTCAAAATCAATACTGGGTCTTTGAGTGTAACCCTTTGCCACTACTCGTACCTTAAATGTCATAAGCTCTCCATCGACTCCTAATTTTCCCTTATAGATCCACTTGTAACCAATGGGTACTACACCCTCCAATGGATCTAATAAAGTCTATACATTTTTGGAATACATGGAATCTATTTCGAATTACAAGACCTTAAGCCAAAGTTTCAAATTTATGTCCAACATAGCTTCCTCATAGGTTTTCAAATCACTATTTGATAAGCCCGTCTTGTAAAGTAATTCGAACCTTTTAGGTTTTTTCTTGATTTGGTCTTAACTTTTCGAAGATTCTGTGCAAAGCTCTTAATTTTCACTTGTTTATAATGCTTGTGGAATTTGTTGATCATCTTAAACTTCATCAAGTTCAAACAACAATGCCAATTCTATCTAATAAAAATGTCTTTTTTGAAAACTAGGCATTCCTTGAAACAAACAGCTTTTGTTCTGAGGGATCACAAAAATAATAACCTAAAGACTTTCTTAGGTATCCCACAAACATACACAAAGTGGATCTTGCATCCAACTTGTCTCCCATAAGCCACTTGATATAATTGGGAGACCCCCAAACTCTTAGAAAAGACTAAGAAGGTGTTTTACCATGCCACATCTCATGTGATATTTCTGGCACTGACTTTGAGGGTACTACATGTAATAGCCTCACTGCTAATATTAAGAAGTATCCCCAAAAGGATATAGGTACATCTGAAAAGCTCATCATGGATTGTATCATATCCAACAAGGTACAATTTCTCCTCTTGGCTATTCTATTATGTTAGGGTGTGCTAGGTGGAGTTTATTGAGAGTGAATTCCATTCTCCTTTAGATAATCCAAGAATTCGATACTTAAGTATTCTCTCCCTTAATCTAATTGAAGAGCTTTACTACTTAGTCCCTTTTGCTTTTCTACTTCATTCCTATACTCTTTGAATTTGTCAAAAGCTTTAGACTTGTACTTCATAAGACACATATGTCCGAACTGAGTATGATCATTGGTGAAGGTGATGAAGTATGAATAGCCTTCTATCACACTAACTCTTCGTAGACCACAAACATCCATATGGATCAAATTCAAAGGACTTATGGTCCGCTCTGTTTATCCTTCAAAAGAAACTTTGGTCATTTTTTTCTTTAAACAAAACTCAAAGGTAGGAAGTTCCTTAATGTCACTAACATTTTGTGTTTTAAGAGCTTCTATCTTGTTCATCCTATTTTTGGAAATATATCCAAGTCTTACATGCCATAAAATGGCATATTTTTGGTTATCTACTTTTCCTTTACTTTGTTGAATGTTCAATAATGACGGTTGAGAATCCAAAATGTACAATCCATTGTTTAATGCACCTTATGCAATTAAAGAACCATTCTTTAATGCTTTAAATTCCCATTAAATATAGAAAAATAATATCCTTCATTATCCAACATAGGAATAGAAATAATGTTCTTAACAAGATTAGGCACCTAAAAGTAAGGATCAAGTATAATGTACGAGTTTCCTAAGTTTAACTTGATGATGTGTTCGACTATGGCTGCAATTTTTACTCCATTGCCTAAGCAAAAGATCATATCTCCATTGTTAAGACTCCTTTTTCTTTCCATCCCTTGTAGCAAATTGCAAAAGTGAGAACCACATGTGGTGTCAAATACCCATGAGGAAGAATTTATCGTTAAGTATATTTCAATAAGGTACACACCCTTCCCAAAGCGTGCCAAGGTACTCCTTATAATTCCCTTTCCAATGGCTTTTCTCACCACAATAGAAACAAGTTGCATCAGCTTTGGCCTCTTTCTTTTTATTGATTCCCCGCAAACCTTTCAAGGGTTGCTTTCCCTTAGAGAAAAAACTCTTTTTTCTTTTACCTCCCTTTCTAGCACCCCTAAGACCTTAGACTTGGAGGAAAAAACAAGCATAAGAAACTTATCTTTCTTCATGATTTCCTTGATAGTCACCAACATATTAACCAACTTGTTAATCGTTACTTCTGACTTCATCATGTTGAAGTTCAAAATGAATTAGTCAAAAGAGCTAGGTAATGATTGAAGGATCAAATTCACATACATTAACCATTACTACGTCCAATTGACCAGGCTTCTCAATGAGACCAATCATATTTAGGCTATGGTCATGGATACTTGAGCCCTCGTTCATTCTAGTCCTAAAGAGCTCCTTATATAATGAAAACCTTTCATGTCTAAGTTTGCACACCATGCAACTTTGTAAGTACAAATGAATCTCATGAGCAATGTTCATGTGTTCATGAGACTTTTGGAGCTCATTGTACATAAAAGCCATCATGAGGCATTATGTTTGTAGATCATCCTCCACAAACTTCGTGAATGCTTCACGTGCCTCATTGGCGACACTATCGCCAATGGTGTCCAACAGACTTTCAATAAGCACATAAGTCCTCTTTTCAAAATTTAGAATAATCTTAAGGTTTTTAAGCCAATCATGGAAGTTATGCCCAGTGAGTTTATTGGTTTCCAAAATAATGTTAAGTGGATTCTTAGCCATTTGATTTGAGATTTCAAAAATCTACAAAGATGAAAAAGAGAGTATAAGCTTATGCTAGGATATTGATATTGAAAACATGCTTATGAACTTTCAAACATGTTTTTTTTCCCATTATTTTATCAAACTCCTCAACCCCTTGAAAAAATTAGGAAATCTCATTTTCAAGTGAGAATCAAGGCCCTGAGGACTTGTTAGTGGACCCATGTTTCGTGTGCTATCCACAAATAATCAAAAGGTAAGCAACTTTTGCTAATTACATCTCTATACAACCCTTAATATATTTTTCCTTACTTTTCATGTAGACCCACTTGTCGTGCGTCATCTACACTTCTAGGTGTTAAGTCAGATCTAACAATCAAACTTTGATTTAAAAACACACTATGTCATCCCACGTGTCGTGTGCCAATACATAAGAAGCATCAAATTAAAGATGCATCATATGCTAAATATATGATCACAACTTTCTACCATAAGTGTAACTGACGTGTCATGTGCCATCACATAAAGATACTAATATTGTTATGTCATATACTATTGGTAGAAGGCATGGATTAATTAAAACTCCTTTTAATTTTTATCCATTTTGACTTAATAATTGAAAGCACTTAGACTCTTCTAAGTGGACGAATTTTATTTTTTGCAAAAATTTCATCAATTGTTTCTCATATTTAGGTTTTTATATTCTAACCATGCATCTTATACATCAATAGGATATGAAAAGTATAAATAAGTAAATTCGCCTAGCATGATCCTAAGGTAGGATAACCGTGAGCCTTAACCAAGTAGTACACTTAGAGCCATAAGCGTGTTACTTAGTTGATTTTAAGTTTAGATTAAATCTAACTATTACATACATGTATCCCCATACATTCATGGGTGTTCATGCCTCTAATGGTCTTCTTGTCTCCTTGCAATAATTACATAAAAACAAAATCCCCACTCCTAGTGATTCTACTCTCATAACATTTACAAGATAAAAATTAAGAAGCATACAAGCCCCAATTTATTACACCCCTTTTCAACAACTTGAAATGAATAAAATTAATATTAAAGGCTCCCATCTACATTCATTTATCATCCTTTCAATAATTAAATGAACAATAAATCAAGAATTGACATTCAATTCCATCATTAAATGCTTATCTCATAAACAATTAATTCACTAGCAAAAATAGGCATAACATTTATGCATCTCATTTCTGCATCAAATGGAAGATTAACTTGAATAAGATTTTAAAAGCTATAAAAAATGTCAAACATAATTTTGTGAACCTGCACAACACTTGTGCATTTATCTAGCATGATTTAGATCAATTTTGATCACAAAAATAACACAAAAAGTGTCTCAAAACTCATCCACGACCCAACCAAGCACTGTTGGCCCAGCCTAGGCACATGCTACGTGGCCAGTACCTTGTTGTGCACGGCAGTACACTGTTTTAGGGTTTGGACCAAGTTAGGGCATTTTTAGTATAACTTTTGTGCACAAAAAAAAGTAAGGACACCTTTTTAACACTAAATCACACATTATAGGAAAATTTCCTGATCTAAAACACCTTTTAAAAATAAAAATTTAAGTCCTCAAACATACTTCAAAAATCAAGTTTAAGTAAGAATCACCATTCTTCAAAAATCTTCAATTTGATCCAAAAATCACCTTAAGACCATATTTAACATGCTATATCAACATATAATATCATTTAATGCTAAATCAAAAGCTAACATAATTATCCATGAATCAAAAATATACTAACATGTGAATTAACTCTTAAAACACATATTAGCATAATTCAATTTATCATCAAAGGAGCGACAAGAAAAATCTACCAAACACTCAAATCCATGAATTTGGATCAATTATTTGGATATTTAAATCAATTCATCACATGAATCAATCAAACAAAAACTTAAATTAAAGCATGAAATAAGCTTCGATACCACTTGAAGAAAGGTATAGCACAAGGGTCCAAGTAATAAAGCAAAAATAATTAAATCAAAACTTGAATACACTCCATCCAAGGATCAAATCATGCTCTTGAAATGGATTTGGATGAGTAAAAATACCTTGATCACTTAAAATCCAATGTAGGAAGGAAAACAAGGTTGAACTCTTCAAAACTGTCTCCTCCTAGCGCAACAGAAAACTAGCAATGTTTGCCTTAGCAAATCACCCCCAATTGAGCTGAATTTAGAAAAAACCTCCCCAACACCTTTGAGGATATCTAGTAAAAATTTTAGCAAACAAAAAAATTGGCAAGTGCTCCAAAATTGCCTCCAAACAATCTACACCACAACAGATCTTCAAGAGCTTAGCTCCCCAAGCATAAAGCCTCTAATGATCTAAGGGCTTCAACCAAATGCTAATAAAGTAAAATAAGCATAAGATAAAGATGTCCATTAAAATATGGATATCATTCAATCAAAATTGTCTCTAAAGTGAAATAGTTTATATGTCAATCTAGTTGACTATGGATCACTATTCCAACAAGTTTTCCATCTGTAACTTACTAACAATTAAGCATATGCATCCCTTCTTTGTCATAAAGAGAGTCATTACGTGAAGAATCGAAATCAAGGTGGAATTAGAAATATTTACTTAGAATTTCTAGTCAATCTAATTAGAATTCCTTCAAGAACTCAAGCCCTCCATCTTGAATGGATTTCAATAATGCCCTCTTGACTTCTTTCTTGAATTAAATCCGCTATCACCTTGACAAAACTAGCCCTAAAGTACATAATTTTCAAAATGAACAACCCATAAATTGAGAAGAAAGTGAAACCTAAATGCTTCAAAGTGGACAAAAAACAACCTCTTCAACAAACTCCTTCCTTGAATTCAACCCAAATACCAATCTTCAAATCCCAAGACCCATTCAATAATTTGAAGATCTGACTTAAATAATTATAAGTGATAACTCAAAAATGTACTCATACACTAGAAGCCCACCCATTTCTTTCCTATACTAGCTTCGAAAGAAAAATTATTTTTAAAATCAAACTTTCAAGGAAATTGAGAAAGAAAACTTCAGAGGGAGAGGGGAGGGGCAGTTTTTGGAGCAAGACATAGTGTTATACATTTCACAATGGTTGGCCACTTGAGGGTTTTAGGGGGGGAGTATAGTTATTCAATGATTAAGTCCAAATTTTTGGTAACTTCCATTGAAAAACTACCAACCTCCCAAACACTTTAGGTGATATTAGTATATAGGAATGAAATAAAAATGAAAATAGAATGAACTTAGGAATGAATGAAGATGGGAAATGAATGATGATGATATAACTTATTTTATGCTTAGTATGTTCAAGAAATGAGGAAGGAATAGGATCATCATTTCTTACGCGATTCCATTTAGGTAGGAATAAAATGAAACATCTTAAATGATCAAATTACCCTTTTGTGAAAATTTATTCAAATAGAAATATTTATTAGTAAAGTCTTTTTTATATATTATTGTAAAAAAATATTGTGAAATAAGTATATAATTATGCAAATTTAATATACTTTGAATGTTATTCAAATTACATCAAGAAATATATGCCTTTTTTATATTATCAACTATATTATACATATCTATGCAAAACAAATATAAATACAATTCCTTTGAAATTATTCATTTTATAATTATAACTTAGCAAGCTCTGTTGAACTTTTTGAAAAACTATTATTAAAAAATTATAAAATATCTTATAACTAGATAAGGCTAAAATGCCTTAGTTGCATTTTTTTTTATAAGTTTACTTTAAAGAATTGTTGATAAAATTTGCAACCCTTCATTTATAAGTTTTATATATAATGTTCAATCATTCGAAGAGATGAGGATATACTTAATATTATAGATTATATATATTTTATGGGGAGCAAACCAAGTTGATGATGCTTCTACTTTTTTATTATAAAAATTGAGAAGCTCATAATTATTCTTATTTTTTTATAATGATTTATAATGATTTAATATGTTTATAATATTATTAAAAAATATATGAGTAAAATATATAATTAAATAAAAATATGTAGCAGTTAAATAATGAACATGTTATCAAATATTTACAATTACAAAATTTTTGTTAATTTTTGGAAAGTAATTTTGTCAAAAGAAGAATGTATAGATTCATTTATGATAGATTAAGAAAGGTTAAACCTATGGGGAGGAAAGGAACATCTAAATCCATGACTTTTGGGAATGAAAATTTCTCTCTCTAAATTATACCAAATATGAGTTTAAGAATGGATTTAGGAATGCATATTCTATTTCCACCTCATTCCGGTATAATAATTATATCAGTTACTTGGTAATCCCTCACTTCGTTTCTCCATACTAATCATACCGGTTAAGTGTCTTGAATTTTTGGATATCTTATGGGCATGGTCCATAAACTCAAAAATTAGATTTGGGCTTTTAATGCCAAACTAAGTTCCAATTTGGCTTCAATTAATTAATTAAACATTTAATTGATTAATATCTCAACCCCAAATTAATTAGTTCAACTGATGAATTATTTCTCCATCTTACGTTAGCCTCGTCCCATCAAATCAATTAAATAATCTTCATTATTTACTTAAACTAATTTATCCTTAAATTAATCATTACTTAATTAATTCCATAAATGACATACACTTGTTTAGTTTTATTTTGACACCACACAATCGCCAATTATCTATCCATGGCCTCATAACTTCTTGCGATTTAATTTATGATTGATTAATTCTTAATTATGTTGATTAATCAACCCCTTTAATTAACTATTCTTGAGTTAGTTTGACTCAAGAGTACCCACTTCTCATGCTCGAGGCCCACCAACAAGACCATATATCAAGGCCCAAGAATTTTATATCAAGAAATTAAGAATAAATAAAAGTTGTGGATGTCTTGTTTAATTTTACAAACCCATAAATTAAACAAATCAATCACAAAGGTCCTATGGCATGAATTTAAATTTAGCAAATGCTTCATATCATGCTTATCGTGCATAAAGGGAAATTGCCAAGCACGAGTGGCAATTATGTCGTATAGGGTGGATTTATGTTGATCTAGCAAAAGAGCATTGTAGAATTTTAATTAATTCAAATCAACACGATAAGCCCCAATCTTGATTCAATTTTGTATTAATATGAGCTGATACCAAAAAATTTGTGTCAATCTGGCAACACGAGATTGACCGGCAATTCAAAAACAAACACACACCACACGTAAATGTAATTATATCCATTCTTTCTTAATTCACCGAATAAAATCGTAACCCAACATCATTCAATAATTTCATTCAACCACACTAATCCTGAAGCAATCCAAATTACAAAATAAGTTTAAGGACAATCTCTCAAATTGCAAAACAAGTCCATCAGAATAGTTAAAATATTTAAAAATTAATCATCAATCAATTTGCTAAATTGTTCAAAACCAATATTGATTAAACATTCTACAAATAAAGCAATCCAATTCGAATTCTAACTTTAAGACACAGCCATTACAAATGTATCTTTCAATGTTCAAGGATCTATAAAGCAAACGGGACAAGAAAGTAGGACGATTAAAAAAATGAAAGGAATTACTTTTTCATGAAGCAAACGGGACAAGAAAGTAGGATGATTAAAAAAATGAAAGGAATTACTTTTTCATGAACAGAACTTAGAAAAAGCTAAGTAGATTGGAAAAATGAAAGAGACCCACCCTAAATTGAGTGTAGCCTACAGCAACATAGAAATAGAGAGTGAGAAAAGCAAACAGCAGCAAGAGAGTTAGTCGAAGATACGAAAGTAGTTATTTAGCTGCAAACAACAGGTTTATATGATGGCTAACCCTTCACCAATTTGTGATCAAGCCAAAACTCTTACAGTATATAAAAAAATGTATAATGCTCAAGTACTCATAAAGATGCAATAAATATTCATAAATTCATGCAACTTGAGGACATACCACAAGTGCACAAGTCCAAGTACTAAAACGTGATGAGACTGAGATCAAATCATAAGATAAGAGATGAAATAAAATTGAAAAATGGAATCTAATCTAACATACAACAATGAAAATAAAGTGAAGAAGGATGATGTTAATTAAGAATGAATGAAACACCCTAACATAATCTAATGATAGATTCAAGACGCGATCATCACGTCTAGATGGCAAAAAGTGTTGGACCTAAACCCATTAAAGATATCCTGTAATACTGCATAACCTCACCAATTAATTTTCAATCTCACGAATTGATTAAACATGTGAAATCTTCCATTCAAAAAATCCACAAAAAGCAAGCTTAACAAAACAATTAGTTTAAACATAAAACTCACTATCAAACATATACATGTCGCAATATAAATGTCAAATTATAATAAAAAAGACATCCTTAGTTCGATGATCGTCGTTGCCTTTTCTCATAACTAGATGAAAAATCGAAGGACCATTTAAGGTGAATCCATGCGATCCTCATGATAGGACATAATCTTTAATGTTTGATCGGAGGAAATATATCTAAACTAGAAAATCAACAGGAAAATCTGCCTAAAAAACCGAAATACCTTTTATTGGTTGCCAAGCTTTCAAGACCTTGGTCACCATGCATGATGTTAAGACTAAGGTTGCAGCTCAGGTGACTATGAAAGAAAAAAGCTATTTAGCATTTGCATTAGACATTGATTCAAACTACATTGCTATGTTAGAAGAAGGACAGCTATGTTGATTCATTATACTGCAAAAATACCCTTGTTACAATATTGACAATTCCATAAACATAAAATTTAATTGGTGCAATGGGACAATTTAATTAATCAAGTCAACTTAAAGAGTTAGTTGATTTAATTAACTTAAAGAGTTAAGTTATTCTAATTAAGGAGTTAATTTAATTAGGAAGAGAATCTTATTTTGGAGAGAAAACTAAATGGAAGAGTCCATTTTAAAATTGGTGAGTTGGCATTTTAATTTTAGAAATTAAAATTCAACTATGCTAGCTAACTAATAAGCATGCAAGTTAGCAATGAGAGGAGAGCGTTATGGAAGCTTCCAAGAGTTTCCTAATCATACTATAAACACACCATGTCCACCTCACATTGACTGCCACTTTATGCGCAATTAGCTACCCATTTTTTCCTCCCAAAATGGTAATCTTATGTGTTGAGAGAAACCACCTCACAAAATTCTCTCTAACAATCTTCTCCCTCCTCAAACTTCCTCACACCTTTTCTCCATTCTTCCTCCTTCTTCCTCCTCTATTTTCTAGCACATTGAGGATTAAGAGTGCGTCTAGCTATGGGGATTTCCTTTAAAGGCACAACATGTGGGGTGCTTTGAGTTGGTGATTCAAATCCTTCAAGTCGAAGACTGATTTTTTAAAATTTCTTGAGCCGGCAAATGTAAGTTGTTTTGTCACTATTTTGCCACCAATTTCTCTTCATCTTGGAGGTGTTTTGGTCAGAAAAAGTTGCTGGAGTTTCTGTTTTAAGGTGTGAAGAAGGAGATCCAAGGAGAAAAAAAAGTAGATCTCGCTTAGACGATGTTCTAGAGGAAGATTTACCTAGTTGCCTTCAAATCTCTCTTTTAAGGTAACTTCTCTTACTTTTAAATCCTCAATTATGGCATGAAATAATATTATTTTGGGGTAGAAGAATTGCAAGTTAATTTTTACTTTGTTTTGCAATTATTTTGGATCCTTGCAACTCTTCTTCCTTCAAATTCTCTCAATTAATTGAGAAAAATAACTACTCTCCTCTATTTTCTCCAACTCTCCCTCTCTTTCACACTTCCTCCTTTCTTCTCCATCACATTTCTCCATTATCTTCATTCTATTTTCTAGCTTTACAGTAAGGATATAGACTGTGATAGGTGTGTGAATACCTTTGGAGGCACTACATTTGAAGTGCTATCTGTTGATGAACAAGGAAGAGCACTTGAAGAAGGGTTCTTCAAGAGGTGTTTCAAAAACAATCCTACTGGTGGCTTAGCTCCCTTGGTGGATGATTTTCTGCTATTTTTTCTATCATTTGGAGGACAATTGGAGGCCAAAGGTTTCTAAAGTTAGAAGCCAAAGAGTGAGTGAAGGAAGAAGAGATGCAAGGATCTAAAATAATTGCAAAAAATAAGCAAAAATTAAATTGCAAATCCTCAACCCAAATATCTAATTTCATGTCATAATAGGGCATTTAAAAACTGGAGAGCTTACCTTAAATGAGAGATTTGAAGGTAACTTGGAAGATCTTCCTCTAGAACACTTTCTAAGTAAGATCAACCTCTCCTCCTCTTTAGATCTCCTACTCCACTGCTGGGATCAACAATTCGAGCTACTTTTTATATGCAAAACACCTCCAAGTTGAAGAAAATTAGGTGCCAAAATAGTGGCAAAAAGCTCCAAATCAGCAGTCAGAGAAAAGCTCCAAAATCGATCTTCAACTTGAAAGATGTAAATCACCAACTCAAAGCACACCAGCTATTGTGCCTCTAAAGAAAATCCACACACCTAGATGCACTCTAAATCCTCACTCAATTTGCTAGAAAATAGATGAGGAAGAAAGAGGATAATGGGAGAAAAAAGGTGTGAAGAAGTTGAGGAGAGAAAAGATTGCTGGAGATAATCCAATAAGGTGATATCTCTCAACACATGAGATCACCACAATTGCAAGGAAAAATGGGCAGCAAAAGCTTACCATATGGCTGACCATTATGTGTATATATAGTGTGTTGTGGAAGCTCTTGGAAGTTTCCATCACACACTTCTCACATGGCCAACTTGCATGCTAATAAGCTAGCTTAGTTGGATTTTAATTTCTCAAATTAAACTGCCAACTCATCAATTATAAAATGAACTCTTTCATTTAATTTTTCCTCCAAAATTAGATTCTCCTACTAATTTAATTAATTAATTTAAGTAGATTAACTTAACTCCTTAAATTAATTAAATCAACTCTTTAAATTAACTTGACTAATTAAATTGCCCATGGCACCGATTAAATTAACTCCTTAATTTAATTGGCCTAATTCAACTCTTTAAATTATTTTGATTAATTTAATACTTAAATTAATCAAGCCATTGTGACCAATTCTCAATTAATCAACTTGCTCTCTCTCCAAATTTGACCACTTTAATGATCTAACTCCTTAGATAACTTTTGCATTCTAATTAAAGTGTTTTAGGCTTTTATGTCCGACACTTTAGGTTCACCAATTAACTAGACGTGGACTAACAACTCTTATGATTTATTGAATATCGAATATTCTAATTAGTCTAAACTTTTTTAAACTAATCACTCTATCAATTAATCTTTATTAATTGAAGAATACCCAATTTTCATAGTTGATGTCCAGCACAAGCCCATGGAGCCCAACCAATTGAATGAATTGATTTGAGGGTGAACCATTACCATTTATAATTATCGTGCAAATACTGTTCTTCCATTTTCTTTCTCTTGAAAGAGACCTAGGATAAGATATTTGTTGATTCCCCAATAGCCTTGATAACTATGTATCTATTCTTGATATGCGATTCCTCATTATGACCTCAACTTTGAAAACTCCTTTTTCATATTTTCATATCACCTTGTGTAAGGATTTCTGAGAATCGATCATCTTAAAATACATAGGAGATCAACTCATTTTTCACAAACAGTTAAAAGGATCCCATCTTGGAACTTACCAACCTTCACTTTAGGTAGCTTGTGCCCAACCTAAGCTTTGGGTGACCAACTACGTGGTTAAAGAAAAAATATCTTAAGGACCTACAAGATTAATGTGGAATTTTAAGTTAAAGGACTAATTATATACACTATCGTAAGCTAAAGAATTTGCCACTACTAACATGCCACCATAGCTACATTGTAGTTTTTCTAGGTGAGTCTTCAATAATCTTATTCTCTAACAAGCACCTTCAAACGTGCATTCATGTCTGACTTGGATTGCCCATGAAATGAGGCAATGTCTAACTCCTTGAAATATGTATCATTAGTGCGAGTCTATCTAAATTTTAAATACCCTATCTCATACAATTCTATGACTTAGAATATTTAAAATCATGACCATACAGACTTGTTTCATGATTAGCATCATATATGTGACCAAGTCTCATAGTCTAGTATGATTGAAAGGCTTCAACTAAATGCATGTGAAGAAATCATAAACACATAAGACAAAGATGACCATTATATTGAATATCATTCAATCAAGACTATTACCTAGAGTAGTTCTACATATCAATCTAATTGGCTTGTAGGATACTATTCCAATAGTGGGGAAAAGAGTCCTAGCAAAAAGGACTGTGAGATCTTCACTAGAGAGGCTTCTATTAGAAGATCTTTAAGTTGATTTTGTGAAAATCAATTAAGGTACTTCCTCTTGACCTTAAAATCCATAATTATGGCATAATTTATATCTTTCAGTGTGGTGATGCAAGTTACTTTTGAATTTTTAATTTTCTATGGTAAATGGATCCTTGCCTTACTACTACCTTCAAGTGGTATCAGAGCTAATTTTATGCCTAATTTTAGATTTGTTCAAATTGATTCAAATGATAAATTGATTCTTGGATTTCAATTTCTTAATTCAATTAATGGATTGAAGATTTTGGAGTTGTTGCATGTAGCTCTTGTTGTGATGAATTGAATTATATCAATATGTGCTAGATAGCGATTTAGATATGTTGGCCTGAGATTTGATTCATATGCTAGATGTTGATTTGGCATGAGATGATACTAAATTGTGATTTAGCATGTTGTTAATTGCTTAAAGTAGTTTTGGAAATTTTTAGATTCAATTGGATTAAATTTTCTTAGAGTAGTTTGAAAATTAATGATTCTTCCTTGAATTTGATTTTTGAAGCATTTTGTGGCCTTTAATTTCTAGTTTTCAAAGTGTTTAAACTCAGAAAAATTGTCAAAATATGTATGGAATAATGTTTTGGAGGTGTCCAAGAGTTTAGGCATGATAAAATGCACAAAACAGGTAAAACGGTGCTGGTTGGAACTGTCAACAAAGTTGTCACCTACCAGCCAGCCCCTAGCATGATAGCAGGGGCATTGTGAGAACCCTATAGCCTGCCTGGGCAGCCAGCAAGGCAGCAGCCCTCCCACAAGCTACCAAAGGGGCACCGTCTTGCCTTCTTGGTACATTTTTGCTTGCTAAACTCCACTTTTTCAAACAATTTTGATGCATAAGTGTTATGAAACTCCTCAAAATAATATTAGATATTTTTGCATGTTTTTAATCAAAGTTGAGATGCTCTTCAAGCTTGTGCAAAATTATGGTGCATAAGTGTCATGTTAATATTGCCCATAATTAATTATCTATCTTATAAGCATTTAATTATTGATTTGATTGTCGAATCTTGTTATTGTTCATTTAATTATTGAATGAATAATTTATAGATAGATATGGATAAACATGAGCCTTTGAATTGTTTGAATTAAAACTCTATATTGATTTAATGGATTGTAATTTAATGGGGTTTGCGTGCCTTTTGTTTTCCACCATGTAAATGTTTCTTAGAGTAAAACACTTAGGTAGTGAGAGTTTCCCTTCTTGCAATTATTGCAAGGAGGCAAAGGAGGCCAAGAAGATCAAGAAGGCTTGAAGAACCATGAATGCATGGGATGTATTTATATAATAGATAGGATCTATTGATTTAATCAACCCACCTAAATCAACTAAGTAGTGTACCTATGGCTCTAAGTGCATTACTTAGTCAAGGCTTATGTTCATCCCAAGTTTAGATCCATAGCTAGGCTTATTTACTTATTTATGTCTTCTTTATCCTTTAACATATGATTATGCTTGCCTAGGATAAAGAACCTAAATAAGCAAAGATAAAAATGATGAGATCTTTCAAGCAAGAAAATCCTTCACTTAGAAGAGTCTAAGTTCATATAGTATTAAGTTAAATCAGATAAAATTATATGGGATCTAATGATCCATTCCTTCTATCAATAGGTATGTAACATGAGATCCTACCACAATTCTATGTTATCTCATGAGTCGTAGAACATATTTTTGGTGGAAAGCTATGATCACTACCTTAGTAGAGATGCATTTTAATATGACATTGCAATAATATTATCTCATGAGTTGTGGAATGTTGATAGTCAAGTGCCAAGTCCAACTTAACACTTAGTAATATAGATATTACACAAGCCATGGGTCTATATGAAAAGTGAGGCAAAATATATTAAGGGTTGCATGGAGATATAATTGGAAAAAGTTATCTACAGCCACAAATAGATGTCTCATGAGTCATGGGTCCATGAGTGGCCCCTTTGAGCCTTAATTCTTACTAGAAAATATGATTTCTCAAATTTTTCATGAGGGTAAGAAATTCAAAGAAATAGTGGGAGTAAAACATGCTTGATAGACCACAATCATGTTTTCTCAATATCAAAATTCAATTAAATGCCCATATTCTCTTCTTTGCATTTGTAGATTTTTTAAATCTCAAAATAGTTTAAAATTCACTAAGCATCATTTTGGAAACTAATAAACTAACCAAGCTGAACTACAATAATTGGCTAATCCTCAAAATCATTCTAGATTTTGATAAATGAATATATATCCTATGTCAAGGTGATCTGAATCCCATAGGAATTAATATGGACCAAGAGATATGTGAAATGTTTATGAAATGGATTGAGGATCACCTCCTAGTTCACAGTCTCATGATGTGTTGGAATAGTACCCCACAAGCCAATAAAATTCGCATGTAAACTATTTCACTAGTGGCACAATCTTAGTTGAATGATATTTTTCATAAATGGCCATCTTCATCTTATGCTTAAATTACTTTACTAGCATTTGGTTGAAATTATTAGATTCATATGACTACGAGACTTAGTCACGCACTAGGGGGTGATCTTGGAATAATTTTTACACAATCATGATCTTAATATCCCAAGTCATAATCTTAAAAGCAAACAACTAAGATTCAGATAGACTTGCACTAATGATTCATAATCTAAAGGTTGGATATTGCTCCATTCCATAAGCAAACTATATGAGATATGGGCGTATGTTAGTAGGTGCTTATTAGAGAACAAGGTACTGGAGGCCACCTAGAGAATCCACCAGATAGCCATAGTAGCAAGTTCTCCAACTTACGTTAATGCATATAATAAATTCTTTGATATGAGGATCTATTGTAACCTTGTGTTGACCTCCTCATACTTTGACTCATCCTATGTCACCTAGCAGGTCATTCAGGTTATAATTGGGTATGAGCTATTTTAACATGGAGGTTTATGAGATCCAAGATGGGATTCAACTCCTCGCATTTGTGAAAGATGAATACATCTCCTGTGTGTTTTATGATGATCAATTCCAATGAGTCCTTGGCTAAGACAGTGTGACAATTTGAAAAATAAGTTTTCCAAATATGATATTAAAAATTGAAATCAAGTATTAAGAATAAATGCATAGTATTGAGGCTATTAGAGAGCCAACAAATATCTTGCACTAGGCCTATTTCATGGAGATGGGAGACAGAAGGACTGTATTTGCATGATATGTGTAGAGCTAAAATGGTTCACCAAAAGCATTCATTCAGCCTATTGTTGGGTTCCATGGGCTTGAGGTTGAACATCGACCATAGAAATTAAGTGCTCTTCAATTAATAGAAATTAATTCAATTGAGTTGATTAGTTTAAAGGAGTTTAAACTAATATAAATATTTGATATTCTAAAAGTTAAAAGAATTGTGAGCCCATGTCCAATGAATGGTAGAACCCAATGGGTCGCACACAAAGGCTAATTGAAAATCCTACTTAATGAAGGGAATTTTCTAAGTGTTAGAAAGATTCCTAATGACCAAAAATTGAGGGATTATGGTTGATGCAATTTTTAGCCATTTTAGCTTGATCAATTTAATTGTTAAATTGATCTAATTAATTTAAGGAGTTAAATTAAGACCAAGTAAATTAAGTGTTAATTTAATTTGGTGCCACATGACTGTCAATTGGTCAAGTTAATTAAAGAGTTAAGTTAATAACAACTAGCTGGAAGAGATAACTTAGTTGGCTTAAAGGTTGACTCAAAGTTTATTTAAATTAAAGTGCTTAATTTAATTAAAATGAAGAATTAATTTTGGAGAAAATATTCAAATGAAATGTTCATTTGGTGTAAAATTAGAATTTATTTGGTTGACATTTCATAAGATGACATGTAGATTCCAAATGAAATTCAAATTCACAAGAAATTCACATGCAACTTGCTTGCAAGTTGGGATGACATGTGGTGCCCCCTCTTTGAGGAATGTGTGATTTCTCCTGGAATCACACCATCCTCCCTTTATATATAGATATAGAGGTGGGGTAGTCAAGCATGCTAAAAAAACAAGCATTTGCAACTAATAGTTAGATTTAAATATCCCTCTAATTTTGCGATTCTCTCATGAGTTGAGGCTTCACACTTTCTTCACCTCCCTCCCTTACTTTTCAGCCTTTATCATCCTCTTGCTTTCTTCTTAGTTGTTCCAACTAAACTAAGGAGAAAAGGATTGTTCATTGGTGTGTGGATCTTAACATTAAAGGCAATATGTTTGGATTGCGATGCTTTTGGAGATCCATTGTTTGGGCAGTAGTTTTGGAGCATCCAAAGGAGGTCTTGCTAATTGCGTTTTGAGCTGATTTTTTAACCAGACATTCCTCTTTTAGTTGGCAAAATTTTGGTCAGATTGGCTCAATTCCATGGTGATTTTCCTAATCAAAAATTGATCATACCTTGCTGCACCAAAAGCAATATGCTTTTAGGAAGGGAATCACATATTCAAGTTTTGGTTGCAATTTGCTTTAAAGGTAACATTTTGACCTTAATCCATTTTATAGGCATGAATTAGATACTTGTGGAGGTGCAATTCAAGTTAGATTTTAATTTTTAAATATTTTAAATTGGATCCTTAGCTTACATTATCTTTCAGATGGCATTTACGAACTTCAAAAGTTTTACAAACATATGAAACATGTCTTGATCAATTGCTTGCATTTACTAGAGTTGAAGCAAATAAGGTATGAGAGGTTCATGTGGTCAAAGGAGATTTTTTTTAAAGCTAGGATGGTTAAGGGGTCATGTGTCCTCGACTACGGTCTAAAGATAATTGGGCTTGTTGAGAAGCTCTTCAACTTAGATGTGGTGATGGACAATTATCTCTATGGGGATTTGATTCTTCAATCCTTACAGGGTTTAATTGACCAAAGTGCTAGTCAAGATAGAGATAACCATGAAAAGGGCAAACAACTAATGATTGCTTTCCCCTCCTACTCTAAAAACCTAAAAGGCAAGCAAAAATGAAGCAAAGAAGCAAAAAGATTTTTTTTTTTCTAAGAGGAAACAATCATTTAAGGAGTTTAATGGAGTCAAAAAGATAATAGAGGATAAAAGGATGCAACTTGTTTCTATTGTGGTAAATTGGGTCATTAGAAGCTCAAGTGCTAGAAATACCTTGTAACCTTAGGGAAAGGTAAGTTGTTGATTGAAGTATACCTTGGGACAAATTCTTCCTCATGGGTATTTGATTCCATAAGTGGTTCTCATCTTTGCAATTTGTTACAAAGAATGGAAAGAAAAATAAATTTTAGTGATAAGGTTATGATCCTTTTCCTTGACAATGGAACGAGAGTTTTAGCCATAGCCGAAGGCATAAATTAAGTTAGACTTAAAAGATTTAAAACTTGTACTTAATCCTCATTACTATGTACCTTCATGCTATTGGTTCAATGTATAGTAGGATTATATATTTTAGATTCTCCACCATCACTAATGTAGATTCAATAAAACAACAAAAGAAAGTAAGATAACTAAAAAAGTGCCTATCTTTAGTGTGCTAAACTTGGACATATTTTCAAGAATACGATGAATAAGTTAGTAGCCCTCAATCACTAAGTGTTGGTGGGTTAGAGGACTTACCTACTTGTAAGTCTCATTTAAAGGAAAAATGACCAAGACTCCTTTTGGGGGACAAACAGAGCGCTCCACTAATCTTTTGAATTTGATCCATACAAATGTATATGGGCCACTAAGAGTTAGTGAAAGAGAATACAATTTGTAATTTATTACCTTCATCGATGACTTCACTCAATTTGGACTTATGTATCTTAAGAAGTACAAATCCGACACCTTTGAAAAGTTCAAAAACTATAAGAATGGAGTAGAAAGGTAACAAGGACTTAGTATCAGGACAATCAGATCAAGAAAAAGAATACCTAAGTACCAAATTCATGGATTATCTTAAAAAGAATAGAATTCTCAATAGACTCCATTTGGCACACCCCAATATAATAGAGTAGCCTATAGGAGAAATTGTACATTGTTAGACATGGTATGGTCCATGGTGAGCTTCACCAATATCCCTATCTCCTTTTGGGGATACACCTCAAATACGATAGCGAGGCTACTAAATATAGTACACTTAAAGTCAATGCCAAAAACATTACATGAGATATGGTAAGGCAAAGCACCCTCTTATTCTTATTTACGAGTTTGGTGGTTTCCTACCTTTGTTAAGAGACTAGTAGGATATAAGTTGGATGTGAAATTCTTTTTATGCAAGTTTGTGGGATACCCAAAAAAGTCTTTGAGTTATTATTTCGATGATCTTTTCAAACAAAAGGTGTTTGTTTTGATGAGCGTCATTTTTTTAAAAAGGGAGTTTCTATTAGATAGAAAAGGCATTGTTATTAAGTTTGATAAAGTTCAAGAAGATCATGTTGGAATAGTGCTCACAAGCTAATTAGATTGGCATGTAGAATGACTCAATTCAACAATCATAATTGAATGATATTCAATAAAATAGACATCTTCATCTTCTCGATTTGTGATTTGTTCACATGCATTTGGTTGAAGCCCTTAAATCATATAAGACTACAGGACTTGGTCACATGGTGATCATGAAATAAGTCTCTATGTCCATGTTTTTAAAAATTTCAAGTCATAGAATCTTATAATATAGGTTATCTAAGATTTGGATAGATTTGCACTAATAATGCATACTCTAGGGAGTTGAATATTGTCTCATTTCATCTGCAATCTACATTAGACATGAATACATATTAGTGGGTGCTTGTTAGAGAATACGCTCACCAAAGACTCGCTTAGAGAAATGATAAGGTAGCCGTAGTGGCACATTAGTAGTGGCAAATTCTCAAACTTACAATAGTGTGTATAATTAGTTCCTTGACCTAAGTTTCCACAATAACCTTGTATTTTGATCCTTATACTTTGATTTTGCTCCGACCACATAGCAAATAGCTTGGGACTTAGGTTGGGCACAAGTTACCTAAGTATAGAAACTAATGAGTTCCAAGATAGGATCTTTTTCACCTATCTGTGAAGAACTCCTATGTATTGTAAGATGATCGATTTCAAGAAATCCTTACACAATGTGATATGATAATTTGAAAATGGATCTTTCCAAAGTTGAGGCCATAATGAGGGATGGAACATCAAGAATAGATACATAGCAATTAAGCTTATTTGGGAGTTGGCAAATATATCGCCCTAAGCCTCTTTCAGAAGATAGGAAATCAAAAGACTGTATTTGCACGGCAATCATAAGTAGCAATGGTTCACCCTCAATTTATTCATCCAATTTTTTAGGCTCCATAAGTTTGTGCTAACATCAACTATGGAAATTAGGTACTCTTCAATTAATAAAGACTAATTGATAGAGTGATTAGTTTAAAAAGAGTCAAGACAATTTAGAATATTCGATATTCAATAAATTAAAAAGAGTTGTGACCCTATGTCTATTTAATTGGTGAACCTAAAGGGTTATATACAAAAGCCTAGAACACTCTAATTACATTGGAGAAATTATATAAGGAGTTAGAGTTAGATAATTAATATGGTCAAGTTTGGAGAGACAGAGACAGAGACTAATTATATTAATTGGTCACTATGGCTTGATTAATTTAAGTGTTAAACTAATCAAATTAATTTAAAGAGTTAAATTACGCCAATTAAATTAAGGAGTTAATTTAATAGATGCCATGTTGCAATTTAACTAGTTAAGTTGACTTAAAAAGTTAGTTTATTTAATTAACTTAAAGAGTTAAGTTAATATAATTAAATTAAGGAGTCAATTTAATTAGTAGGAGAATCAAATTTTGAGAGAAAAATTAAATGGAAGAGTTTATTTTATAATGAGATGGCATTTTAATTTGAGGAATTAAAAATTGAACTTAGCTAGTTAATTAGCATCCAAGTTGGCAAAGTGAGGAGAGCGTGATGGAAGCTTCTAGGAGTTTCCATATAACACTATAAATACCTCTTTGGGCCAATCACTTGGTGTGCTTTTGCTACCCATTTTTTCCATCATTTGTGGTGATCTCTTGTGTTAAGAGAAACTACCTTACTAGATTCTCTGTAACTATTTTCTCTATCCTTAACTTCCTCACACCTTTTCTCCCATCTTCCTCCTTGTTCCTCCTCTATTTTTTAGCAAATTGAGTAAAGATTAAGAATGTATCTAGGTGTGTGGATTTTCTTTAGGGCTCGTTTGCTTTCAATGATAGGATTGGAGATGATTGATAAGTGTAGGGTTCATTGCCTAAAAAATGTATCCTTACCATCTAATATTTTGTTTGCTTGTTTGGATTATTAGTTTGGATATCCTAATTTTAACATAATAAATTGTTTGGATATTTAGGATTATAACTTATGATAAATGTGAAATACCAAATTTATGCCTTACCTTTTTTAATAGTTCAACTATCTTCATTTGAAGGGTATAAATATGTGTTAATGTAGTGACTAAGTCACTTTTTTTGTTAACCGTTTATAATATATTATTACTTAGAAAAGAGTTTATTTTTATTTTGAAAAATAATTAACTTTCAAATTTTATTATAAAATGTTAAAATGATTTCACAAATTAAACTATTTATATTTGATGTGCTCATGGATATTAGTTTGTAATTTTACAAAAATATATTTATATTAATTGCATATCTATGTTTAAAATAATATTATTCATTTTTCAATTTATAAAAAATTTAGTAATGAAATCTTATTATTATGAAGAAGTAGTTTTTATATAAAACATTTTGTATGTCTTAGATAATATTTCATAAAAATATTATAAAATAAGTTTGATTATGGATATAATTTATTATTTTCATAAAACTTAGTTATATAAATCAAGTTTCAGTGATATATATGTACATATTTATATTTGTGAATTAATGGTATATAACATTATATAAATAGATATAAAAACATTGGTGTATAAAAATATTGTAGAGATAATTTTGTCATCTAATATGTTAATCCCAATGCTTCTAATCCTAGGATTATTAATCAAGCCAAGGGGTGGGATACATAATCCCAACACTTTAAGATAAAATACTGAGTTTTTCATTAATAATGAGCTTGAAAAATACTAACCAAGCATTCAGTTACACTAGATTACATATCTATCCTACACAATCTTTACAAGCAAGCAAACCCTTAGAGGTACAATAAGTGGTGTTCTTTGAATTGATGATTGAGATCCTTCAAGATTGAAGATGTTTTTGGATACTTTCTTGCCGGCAATTTTAATGTCTTTTGCCACTATTTTGTCACCTCATTTTCATCATCTTAGAGGTGTTTTGCTCAGCAAAAGTTGTTGGAGCTACTGATCATAGGTGTGTAGAAGGAGATCCTTAGACAAGGAGACATTAATCTTGCTTAGAAAGAGTTCTATAGAAAGATCTTGCCAGTTAGCTTTAGATCTCTCATTTAAGGTAAGTTCTTTAGCTTTTAAATCCACAATTATGGCATGAAATAAGATCTTTAGATTGAGGATTTTCAATTTAATTTTTGTAATTATTTTAGATCCTTGTATCTTCTTTTCTTTCAGATCTTATTATCCCAAAAGCGATAGAAATAAAAAATCATCCCAAGCTTAATACAAAATTTCCTAGAAGGTCGGATCGAATCGAATCGAGTAGCAACCTAAAATGTTTAGATTCCTTCAAGAGATAGTTCAAACAAATAGTGATCCTAAGATATATAAGGAAGTCATGTCAGACATAGATTCGGGTCATTAGCTTGAGGCCATGAAACCCGAAATAGACTCCACATACTCAACAAAGGATAGACTTTGTTAGATCTAACGGATGGTATAATTCCTATTAGTCGCAAGTGGATCTATAAGTGCAAGCTTGGAGTCAATGGTGATACGACTACCTTTAAGTTAGACTTATGGCAAAAAGTTATACTTACAGACTTAGCATTGACTTCGAGAAATCTTTTGGCCAGTCGCTATGCCTAAGTCCATTAGGATTATGCCTGCCATAGCCACTTACTATGACTATGAAATTTGGCAAATGGAAGTAAAGATTGCTTTCCTAAATGGAAACATTGATAAGGAAATCCATATTGGGCAACCAAAAGGCTTTATATCTAAAGAGAGTGAGCAAAAGGTTTGCAAACTCCAAAGATCCATTTATGCACTCAAGCAAGCATCCTGAAGTTAGAACATACATTTTGATGAGGTCGTTAAATTGCTTGACTTCATAAAAAATGTGTATGAACAATGTGTGTACAAAAAGGCTAGTAAGAGTTTGATACAATTTATTGTACTTTATGTCAATGGCATCCTTCTTATTGGGAATAAAGAGAGATGTTAGAGTGTACTAAAATATGGTTATCTTCACAATTCTCCATGAAGGATTTGAGAGAATCATCCTACATGTTACGAATACGAATCTACAGAGATAGGTTGAGGAGGATTTGGGGCTATCTCAATCTATATAAATAGATATGATCCTACAAAGGTTTAGTATGGAAGAATCTAAAAGAGGATACCTTCCTATGAGACATGGCATCTATCTCTCTAAGTTTATGGTACCTTAGATGGAGGAAGAGAGAAAGAAAATGTCCCACATATCTTATGCATCCATCATTTGAAGCATAATGTATGCAATGCTATGTTATGTATGAGACCAAATGTAGCATGCACTATAAGGGTTATAAGCTACCACCAATCCAATCTCAATGAGTTGCTAGAATACTATAAAAATAATCCTAAAGTATTTGTTTTTAGTATATAGCAATGGAGAATTAAAACTTGAGGGGTTTTTGGATTCTAGTTTTCAATATGATGAATAAGACCTCAAATTTACTTATGGATTCATATTTTGCCTAAACAGCGGTGCGGTGAGTTGGAAGAATTTCAAACAACACACCACGTTTGATTCTACCAATGAGGTATAATATATTTTGGTGTAAGACTCCACAAAGGAAGGTGTTTAGATGAAAAACTTCATCTAAAAGTTGGATGTAGTGCCTAGCATCATGGAATTGGTAGTTGTTTATTATGAAATAATGGAATCATTGCACAAGTAAAGGAACTAAGATCCAATCAGCAATCCAAACATAAATTAATGTATTATAACTTGAACTATGAGATCTTTGATAGCAATAACATTTGAGTGTAGAAATTTGCCTCAAAAGAAAATATAACAAATCCAATGTCTAAACCCTTAAACGCAAAAGGTCTTTAAAGAATCTTGAGAAGATGGGCTTAGCTATGGGGAATTAACTTTAGGGCAAGTGGTAGGTTGTTGAAATAGTGCCCTGCAATCAATTAGATTGGCGTGTGTCACTAATTCTTTTGTGATATAATCTTGATTGAATGATTTTAAAAAAAATGGCCATCTTCATTTTATGTATTTATGATTTCATCATATGCATTTGGTTAAAGTCAATAAATTATATCAGACTATAGGACTTGGTCACGCATATGATAGTGATACGCAACAAGTCTCTATAATCATGAGTTTAAATATTCCAAGTTATAGAATCTTAAAAGATATGATATTTAAAATTTGAATAGACTTACACTAATATGGATACTCCATTGAGTTGCGTATTGCCCCATTTTGGCAATACATGTGAAACATGGATACACATTAGTACAGTCTTGTTAGAAAAAAAGTTCATTGAAGGTTCACCCAAAGAATCCACGAGGTAGCTGAAGTCACCAGCAATGCAAAATTCTCTAGCTTATGATAGTACATTGAATTAGTCCTTTTGACTTGAGGTTTCATAGTAACCTTGTATTTCAATCCTTATGCTTTGATTTTATCCCGACCATGTAGCAGGTGGCTCGGGGCTTAGGTTGGACACAAGCTACCTCAGTATAGAGGTTGGTGAGTTCCAAGATAAGATCCGTTTTGCTCGTTTGTGAAGAATGGGGTGATCTCTTGTACATTTTATGGTGGTCGATTTCAAGAAATCCTTATGCAATGTGATATGACAATTTAAAAATGGAGTTTTCCCAAGATGGGTCATAAATGAAAATCAAACATCAAGAATAAATGCATAGATATTGAGGCTATTAGGGAGCTAGCAAATATCTTGCCCTAAGTCTCTTTTGGGAGAGATAAAATGGAAGAACCGTATTTGCATGGCAATTGTAAATGGAATAAGTTCACTTAAGATTAATTCATCTAGTTGGTTAGGCTCCAGATGCTTGTGCTAGACATCGACTATGGAGATTCGATACTCTTCAATTAATAGAGATTAATTGAAAGAGTGATTAGTTTAAAAGAGTTTACACTAATCAAAATATTTGATATTCACTAAATCACAAAGAGTTGTGAGCCCAAGTCTACTTAATTGGTGAACGTTAAGGGTCTTGCACAAAAGCCTAGAGCACTCCAATTGGAATTGGAGAAATCATTTGAGTTGGATTATTTAATTGATCAAGATTGGAAAAGACCAAGTTGACTAATTAAGAGTTAGTCACAATGGCATGATTAATATAAAGTGTTAAATTAATCAAATAATTTGAGTTAAATCAAACCAATTAAACTCAGGTGTTAATTTAATTGAAGCCGTTTAAAAATTTAATTAGTCTAGTCAACTTAAGGAGTTAAGTTGATTTAATTAAATTACAGGGTTAACTTAATTAATTCAAGAATCTAATTTTGGAGGAAAATTAAAGTGAAAAAGTCCATGTAAATATTCAGTAGCATTTTCACTTTTTAATTAAAATTATATTTTAATTAGCGAAAATTAAAATTCCATTTAGCATGCAATTGTGCAAGGTGAGAGGAAAATGCAAAGAGTACTTCTAGATGCACCCATCACTCTTAATAAATATCCCCTCCTCACACCATATGACTGGCCATCACTCTTCATTTTCCATCCCAAGTTGAGAAAAAAAACTACTCTCCTAGATCTTCTCCAACTCTCCCTCTCTTCCAAACTTTCTCCTCCTCTCTCCACCATGTTCTTGCATCATCTTCATTCTATTTTCTAGCTTTAGAGTTAGGATTTAGAGTGTGATAGGTATGTGGATACCTTCGAAGGCACTACATTTGGAGTGCTACTTTGTCGGTGAACAAGGAAGAGCACTTGAAAAAGTCTTCTAGAGATGTTTCAAGTAAGATCCAACCTATAGCTTAGCCCCCTTGGAGGACAATTTGCCTATTTTTGCCACCATTTGGAGGCCAAAAGTTTCTAGACTTGGAGGCCAAGGAGTGGGGAAAGAAGTCCTAGCAAAAAAGAATGTGAGATCTTCACTAGAGAGGCTTCTATTGGAAGATATTTAAGTTGATTTTGTGAAAAGAAATTAAATTACTTCCTCTTGATTAGATTAATGTTAAAGGGTTTGAAAATTTGGGAAAAAGAAACTCATTTTCAGCAAAAGCACTTTACATAAGTGAACTTGATCATTAGATGTTGCAAAAGAACTTACTAACCACAAAAAGTCATCTATTTACCCCTTCTTTCCTTTTCTTTTCTTTCATTTAATTCTTTTTTTTTTTTAGCATACCATGCTTAGGCAAGTTTTTGAGAAGGATTGTAACAGTAAAGGCATCTTTGCATTTTGTCTTGCATAAGTTTCATAGCTCTTTTTCCTTCTTTTCTCGTTTGCTTCTTTTCTTTTTGTTTGAATTTGTATCTTTATTTTAGCACTTCTAGCCCTTTTGTGTGTTGTCATCCCCCTCATAGCACCATTGCATATGCTCAAGAAGAATTATAAGTGTTCAAACTAAGAATCCATACCAGAACATGAGGCTTTTTAGAAGTTAAGGTAATATGAAAGGCAAAAATTTGGAGGATCAAAGAAAAGGTGCAAAGGATAAATGACAAGAGCAAGCTACAAACCTCAAATGATAAAAAAAAAAAAACCTAAATTGTCTTCTGATCACATTATCCTCTAGAATTTCTTCTCAAGATTAGAGCAATTGAATTCTATTGGACACTTCCTAGCAAAAGTTTTCAAAATGCACTATCACATAAGCTTAGTCACTCTCCTAAGCAAGAGACTTGATGTGGAGAAAAATAGGAGGCTATAATTGATCAAAAAGGAAATAGCATGAATTCTTGACACAAAGTCATCACCAAACTTCAACTTTAACAAAGCTCCACAAAAACCAACAACATTAACATCATCGCCAAATATGGGCAAAAATTAAACACAGAATCCCAAGTTGTGATAGGTAACCAACAACATAATATTAACAAAAAAGTATAAGGACACACAAGTCCAAAACTAAAACTTAAGGTAGGCATGTACTAGATCATGTTACCTATAGAATAAGAACAAGTAAATAAGAAAATAAGAGTAGAAAAAGCAAAAGAAAAAATTACCCAATAATAGGTAAAACATTTAAAGTCATTATACTATGAAGCTCAAAAATAAAAAAGATAAAAAAAAAAGTGGTCCAAAAATTGAAAAATAAAAGCAATAAAGTTTAAAATATAAAATATATACAAATAGTACATGATATTAGAATATCTCAATTAAGTTTTCAAAAAGACATTTCATCCCTACAACCTATCATGCAAAAAAATGAAACCTCCCATAACTTAAATAATACATAGCCCTCAATGTACAACGAAGCAAAGGATAAATAGAAGTAGAGAAAGAAATACTCCTTTATAGTCATCATCATCATTAATATCATCATCATCAAGAAGCTAAAACTATGAATAAGGGGGATTGAATAGGAACAAGCGCATGTTAGATGAATCACACCTATTCTTCCTAGCCACTATATAAATGAGCTCAATGCAAAGTCCACACTAGCAAGTATCAATCTCTGCACCTAGAAATGCAAGTATTAAACTCTTTAAATTTTTCATACCTTTATCCAAGTGTATTGACTAGTAGCAATGCAATCCTACCTTGAACTGACAAATAAGAGCCCTCTGCCATGATCCTACAAATTTACTTATTGTTTCAACCTTTTCTGCGGTAAAAGTTCTGATGATAATTCCCACTTGATATTAGCTCTATGTACATCCACCTTGTTGTTGTGTAGGGTGAAATAGATGATCTTGCTTTTCTAGTGCTGATTTTCTTCTAGAATTGATTGGAAGTAGTTAGTCTAAATAAATCTCTACTACATCTAGGCCTTCACCAACACCTAAATAAAGAATCACAAAGTCTCACATGGCTTTTTCCACTAAAACTTTCTTACTTTAATAACCATGATACTCGATCATCACCATTAACCTCGGCATGTCGTAGTACTCTCATATAGCCCTAGGGCAAAAAGAAACTTGCTTTCCTTGAGCTCTTGCTGGATCAGCATCATGACACACGTGGGCATAAAACTCTTTAATCATCTCCTTCACTGTATGATTAGGATGATGGGTGAGACATGTCACTATTTCCACCCCAATACCCCAACAAAATAAGCTTGAAATTTACCCACTTCTGCAAAGCCTCACCTTAGTAGGAACTTCATTTTTGTCAAGATTGCTCACTGCATCTAAGAAAATTTTAGATCAAGGATTGCTTGTCAAAGGGTATCCATTCATAAACCTTTCAAAGTAGACAGCTAGAGCATTTGGATGCCATTTAAAATTTACTTGAAAAAGGCACAACTAGCACATTTCCAACAATCAAAAATCAAGAAAATATCATGCGAATATACATGAGATTACAATCAACTGACAACAAATATCCATAAGTAAAACTCAATTAAATAAATAAATATTGCAGCATAATTCCAAAATTAAGTGAGTAATGCATACTTTCTTACAAGTAACACTCACAAACAATGATATTGCATGTGCAAATATACTACATACAAGATCAAATTCATGCATCAATCACCTACCATGATAACTTTAAAAACTTGGTTAAACTAGCACGTGGCCATCAAGAATAAAGCATATTCCACATCTAAGGTATAAAGGCAGGAAACATAAAACATATGCCTAAGTTGTAGATAATGTTATAAATTGCACAAATTATAATACATGAGTAAAGTGTGTATAGCAGTAACTCAAGGGCTTGACCAAATATAAGCATGAATTCAAGGTATTTCCCTCACATGCCAACACAATTTCACCCCCAAACTTTAAGTGGAAACATTTAGAGCATAATCTTAAGATAAAAAAACTTAAAAATTTTAACCAAGAAAAAAAAGGCATAGAAATTTCTCATCAACTTATTAAATCATTTCACTAAACATCTAGAATACCTTGTTAATTTTTCAATCTATGTAATTTCAAACTCAAGAAATGCAAGTATGCCCATGCCAATTCAATTTTTCAGTCAAAAATCTAGCATATCTTTAATAAGACAAGCCATTAAGGTCATTAATTTATACATAAAACTCAATAAATCCAAGCATTCAAAAACTTTAAAACTTATTTCAAACCCTATTTGACATGTCATTGTCATAGATAAAGCATAATATATTCATCAATTCATGTTAAAATTATCAAACAAGCACATTACTTAGATAATTTAAATATAAATTTAAAATTTTAGCAACTTACTTGGAATTTCATAAGAGAGAAAAATCAAAGAAAATCTTTTATAGACTAGGGATTTAAAAATAAAATTAGTTGAGAAATGTGAATATTGTGTATGGGAAGAGTGATTGCCAAAGAGGATTAAAGAGAACAAGTGTTAAAAAGTGAGAAAGTGGCAAATAGGACCTATAATTTAGAATTTATTGAACATTAAGCACCTTAGCGTTAACCTAGGCAACCTCAACATGGTAGAGGCCAACTACAATATTCCCTTATTGAGCGCCACAATTAGGCACCATGGCTACACACCTATTATAGCCCCTATGTTGTTGCCTTGGGTACTACAACAGCAACAGGATTGGGATATTTGGAAGCTTTAAAGCCTCAGCCATAGCTTAAGCGCTATCGCATCCAAGTTTTAAGCTTACTTCTACATCTAGTTTGGCCTTCTACTTTGCTTATTTTTAAAAAAATTTGGGTATCTAACCACATACAACAAAATCAACTTTATATTATTGCTAAATTATATAGAAATAACCAAAAAAACTAGCTTAATCCTAACCTACAAAACCAAATAAACAAAAAACTAATAAACTTTTTAATCACTTAGGTTGGCTCCCAAGGAGTTCTTGATTTACACCCATAGTCCAACAACTTTATATGTCCATCAGCAAGGAGGATGCTCCTTAAAGATTCAAGTATCCTCATATGAGCCACTTAAGAACTCAAATCTCCAATAAATGATTAAAGCAATAATGGTGTACAAAGTTTGCGTAACTTTTTTGCCTCCAAAATCTATGTATCCTCCTAAATGATCCTAAAAACTTACTGACCTTGATGGACTTTCTATAAAGATGACATACAATTATCTTTATTCATTACAACGCTCGTGTAAACTACTCATCTCAACTTCAAATTCCTCAAAGCATACTGATAGCTTAATATCAAAAACATCCTCACACAATATGGTCAAGTGTTAGTTATTTTTAATTCCATCAACAATGAAAATGGTTCATTGACCCAGGAGAAAACCTCTACAAGAAGATCATTACTTATCTCTTCTTAGCATTCCACTGTTGGCCATGCAAATCTCTAATAGATGGCCTAACTTGAGATGCCATGTTATTAAAATCATCTTGCATTCTAAAGAAATACTTCTCAAGCTCATCCAACCTAGTGCCACTTTTATCAACTTCTTTCTTCGCTTCATGCTTAAAATCTATACTAACCTTTCAACTCTTTCTGCATCGGAGGCTTAAGACTTTTGGACAAAATCATTGATGACCTCTTGCCTTGATAATTGTGATTCTTTTCCATATAATCTCCTCTTTATTAATAATTGTTCTACCACCCCAACCATTATTCTATATCCAGAAAGAAACTAAAATAAAATAAAATCAAAACAAACAAAAACAAAACCCAAACTCTAGGGTAGCACAAATAACTTGGATAAAATATTAACATGTCACTCCCTAACTAGAACACAAAATATTAACCCTTCACCAACTTGCAATGATGTCAAGAACTTTTACAATATGTATCAATAATACACAATGCTCAAGTGTACACAATTATGCAACCAATATTCATAAATTTATGCAACTTAAGGGCATACTGCAAGTATATAAGTTGAAGTAATAAAACTTAAAGAGACCAAGGTCGAACCAAAGTAGACAGATTAAGTACTCTAAACCCCTCACTAGAACTATCTAGATAACAAAAGATTAAGATAAGAGATGAAATAAGGAAATAAAACCTAAACTAACTTATAATTACAAAAAAAATTAAAAATGATTATGTCAATTAAGAATGAATGAGACATGCAAATGCAAGCCTAACATGCATCTAATGATGCATTAAGGGAAGGATTATCCTATATAGATGACTATAGCCTCTTAGTCTCAAATCATCCAGCCTATGTAAAAAATGTAAGGCCTAAACTTGTTTAGTGCATCCTATAGTACTAGATAGCCTCACCAATTGCCTCTTAGTTATATAGATTGGTTAAACATGATTACTCCTAAGTGTCGATTCTCAATTATTATCTCTCAATTTCAAACTAGTTAACATTTGTATATATGCAAGGTAATCAACAACAATCAATCATCATCAACATAAAACTTAAGATGAAAACATGAAACCTTCCATTCAAATTATCCAAAAATAAATAGTTTGAACATAAAACTCAAAATCAAACATATATACGTTAAATATAAATATTAAACTCTATGTTTGATGATTGTCATTGCCTTCTCTTGAAACTCAATGGAAAATTGAAAAATCCAAGGTGAATCCATGCAATCCTCATAGTAGAATATGATTTTTGATTTTTTATAAGAGGAATTATGCCTTAGTTGAAAAATCAAAGGAAAATCTACATAGAAGTAAAAACTAAAGACTAACTAGGAGAGGAAAAACCAAACCTTTCTCCCTTCCCTACTAGCCCCTGGCCACTCATGGTAAAATTGCATTTTTAGTCCCACAAAATAGGGGTGTATACAATTTTAGTCCCACACTTTACAGGAATTTTTATTACATCCCATTTTTTAAAACATTTAACAACTTTAGTCCCAAGATAGCATTTTCATCAATTTTTTAACGTTTCAACCACATGAATATCACTTGGCCATTTGTCACAAGGAATGGGAGTGTAAAGCCTGTCATTTAGATTCAAAAGTGAAATTAAAAAAAACCTACCCAAATCAAAATCCCTAATTCTCTCTTCTCCCCAAATCCCTAAACCCTTCCCTTCAAAATTGCCTTAGCGTATTTTGTTAATCGAGAGTTGAAGTGCAATTTGGAGTACCGCAATGAGTGGAGTTCAATCTGGTGTTCAAAATGTCTTTAAGACCAACACATTTAATAGACAACCCAAACCTTAAATACAGTATGTTAACTAATTGCTTGATTAGTTTGTTATTATATGTGAGATTATTATATTATTATGTATGTTTTATGTGTTTAGGGCTTTATTTTTAGTGTATAGTGTGTGAGATGTGAGATTATTCTGTATAATGATGAGGGTTTAGGGTTTTGTTCCAAGTGATTTTGAACTGCATTCTTTTAGATATAGCGAATATACCTTTTATGCACGTGGATAGCTTTTATGAAATGTTTTATATTGGAGTTTGAAATATTTGGTTCCCCATTTCATCCTTGTCTATTTTGGTCCCCCTTTTTTTAAAATTATCTTTGTCTCCCTTTTCTAGTGCTTATGATATATGATGAGTTGTGATTCTTTTTTATGCTTTTATTGTCCTAGATGAAGGTAACCCTGTAGTTACTATTAAAATTCATCCTGGGGATACTTTTGTGCATGTCCTAGAAGCCAAATATAGGGATAGTGTAACTACATTTGACTATTTTGATGTAATATTTTTGTCTCTTAGTGAATTAGATAAATTAGTTCGACAACTAGATTATGGAGGCCACGAAATTTATTATAGGTTAGATAGAAGTAGAAATAAGTGGAGGGAGGTACTCTACTAAATTGAACTTTTACAAATGGCAAATGGATTTATTACTAAGAATAGATACTTACACTTCTATCTAGATGTCCAAGTAGCTAGTATACCAACTTAAATAGGGCCATCCAATCCTTTGCAAGGGAATGTTGATGGGATTAATGATAAGGCCACTAGTAGGCATAATGGGGCTAATGATCGACTCACTAAAAGGCTTTATGATAAAAATGACAGGCTAAATATTGGAACTGTTTTGGTTAGAAATTTGGACAAGGGTAAGGGGATGAAGATGATAGTGATAAATCTACTAGTGATAGTTTCAGTGATAGTGAATTTGACATAAATGATGAGGATGAAAATGATTAGCGAGATAATGAACAAAGAGAGATGGCTGAGGAAAATAGTTGTGAGGTTGAAGGGATTCATGTTTTAGAAATCAATAATGGAGATGATAGCTTAGATGAGACATATGAAGATGATAATGTGATAAATAGTGGAGATGACTTTAATAGTGATTTAGAGTCTTTGGGAGATAGTGGAGAGAAATTTCCTTCTTCTAAGACTAGAGACATTTTTTACCCTAAATTTGAACTTAGTATGCTCTTTAGCAACAAGAAAGAATTTAGGGAAGCTATCTATTCATTTGCAATAAAAACAAAAAGAAATACAAAAATCACAAAAAATGATAACAAAATAACATATGCTAAATGTGCTGAAAAAGGGTATGAGTTCAAATCCATGCACTGAAGTTAGGGAAGTAATGCATATTTCAAACTAGGGAATATTTTCCTGAGCACAAGTGTCGGAAGGCATTCCAAGTTAAAATTTGCACTTATGGATGGATTTCTAGGAAATATGAAGACAAGTTTAGATCAGATTCTAAGAGGAATGTCAAAGGGTTTAGACATAATGTCATTAAGGATATTAGACAAAACATTTCAAAGCATCAAGCTTAGAGGGCTAAAGTTGAAGCACTAAAGGCAATAGAAGAAAACCTTGAAGAGCAATATGCTAAGTTGTGGGATTATGTATCTAAACTTAGGAGAAGCAACCCTAGATCAACTGTAATTATAACTACAACTGAGAGCAGTGGTAAGGGTAGTGTAAGAAAATTTGATAAGTTATATATTTGTTTCCAAGCAATAAAATTGGGGTTTGAATATAGGTGTAGGCTAATAATAGAGGTAAATGGTTGCCATTTGAAGGGTCCTAATAGGGGTATACTTTTAAGTGCAATGCCAGTAGACCCAAACAATAATTTATTCCCTCTTGCATATGCTGTTGTGAATTAGGATACAAGAGAGTCTTGGCAATGGTTTTTAATATTATTGAGAGAATATTTGAATATTGTGAGAGATGATGCCTTCTATTTATCTCAGACAAGCAAAAAGGTCTAGTACCTACCTTTGAAGTTGTCTTCCCACATTCAAATAATAGGTTTTATGTGAGATATTTACAGGGAAACATGAAAATAATTAGTTTTAGGGGCCAAGCATTTAATAATGCTTTATGGAATACTGCTTAGGCCACAAGTATAAATGAATAGGAATGGAAAACGCAAGAGATAGCTCAACTTGATATGAAAGCCTTTGAATGGTTTAGTGATAAACCTGCAAGTCAGTGGAGCATATCACATTTCAAGGCATTCCCAAAATGTGATCTTTTGTTGAATAATATATGTGAAACCTTTAATTGCAACATTTTGAATACTAGGGAGAAACCAATCTTAACCATGTTAGAATGGATAAGACAATATTTGATGATAGGGATATAGGAGAATAGAGATGGAGCTAGAGGAAAATGGAAAAGAAAACTATCTAAGAATCAACAAAACTATGGAGAAAGCCTCATAGTGCCTTCTTATAAAATTTGATGACGTACATTATGAAATTTTATGTTATGACTGGGTCTAAGTTAGTTGTAGACTTGGAAAATCATACTTGTTCATGTAGAAAGTGGGACCTAGCTGGTATTCCTTGCAATCATGGGATGAGTGCCATCTGTTGCCAAAAGCTTGACCCCTATGACTTTGTTCATGCATGCTATACTATTGATACATTTCCTAAAGTGTATGAGCATGCCATTTTGCAAATCAATAGCCCTTAGTTATGGGCCAAAATTGGTTATATACCACCATGCCCACCAAACTTTGGAAGATCAATTGGTAAACCTGTAAGAGCCAAGAGGTTGAAACAAGATAAGGTAGAAAGGAAAAAAAAAGAGGGGGGGTGTCAAGGAGCAAAAAAATCAAATTAGATTGAAGAGGCAACCATATCAAGTGAAATACACATGTGGTGATATAGGACACAACAAGAAGGGTTGTGAGGTTAGAAAAGCTACAAAAGAGTTTGTTGCTAAGTTAGAGAGTAAAGAACAACCTATCGAGAATGAGAAACCAAGCTACATTGACTTGGGCATAACTAGTGGAAGCACACCAACTGCACCTCCACATAAGCTCACTGTATATACAGTTTAAACTATATAGCAATACCGTTTTAATCATTATAAAGTAATGTTAGTTGACAATATGGCATAGTTAAGGAAGAGAACAAAATCTGCATCAAATTTGGAGAAAACTAGAACTAAGGAGAGAACAATGCCAACTATAAGTTTATTTTTAAAAGTATTTAAGTTTTAGTTATTAAGTTCTTCTTTTGAGTAATTTTATTATATTAAATTAACTAATGCACTTAGGAGATGGGAAATGGCTCTACTAATGATGCTAGTGGAAGTACAAGATCAATTCAACCACCTATGAAGGAAATAAGTACTAGATTTATCATAGAAAATCTTTTTTTTAATGCATAACTATTTTCTTGTTTATTACCCCTTAACCAAAAACTTTTTTTTCTCAGTCAAAAAAGGCAACAAATACTCAACTAAGTGATGTGGCAAAACCAAGTACTACCTTGACAAGTCTATCTTTCACTATGGTGCCTACTCCAAGTCTAAATGTTAATCCTCCTACACCAAGACCTCAAATAGTCAACATAAGAGCTCCTCTTTCTTTTGCTTCTAATCATCCTGACATGTCTTTGCTTAGGAGTTGTGTTAGCACCCAAGAAAGTGCATCTGGAAATGTGCTAGTTTTTGTGAGATGAGGGAAAAAGTTTGTCACTATGAGCAATCCAAGAGTAGCAATGGCATCAATTGAAGGTGGTTCCAAGAAGCCCAAAATTCTGAGAAGATGAAGTAAATGACAAAAATTTCACTATTGGTTTTTGATTTTATGGTTTTTGTAAGTAGTTGGATACAAGAGAATGATACTCTAAATTATTTTTCTTAATGATGATTGTTTTGTAATAGTTATAAAGTCATTCTCCTTTTTTGGCTACTGGTGGTTATTGAAACTGATGATTGTTTTTTAGATGGTTAATGGAATGATTTGGAATATTTGATACAATTTATAAAGGTGTTTTACTTTAATTTGAATATATTTTGATTTGAAATCTGATATATTGACTGGAATGCAGATTTGCATTATGTCAATCTAGCATTTGGTTTAACGTAGCAATCTGGCATTTAGTTTAATGTGGCATTTGCATTGTAGCATTTGTGTTGTAGTAATCTACTATAGCTTTTAGTGCAAAATTTGTCATTCTCGTTTATGCAAACTGACCCAAAAAAAAAAAAAAGCAACAAGTTGCCAGTGTATAGAACATTAATCTCTATTTACATTAGTATTATAGAGCAAAATTAGGGCATACAATAGGGCAATAAAAAAAAACTCCCAGTTTCCATTAACATCAACAGCAACATTGCCAAAAAAGTGCCCAAAAAAATTCTAGGAATATTAGGTTACATTAAAAAAAGCTTTCCATCTCCATCTTCATTACAACCTTCATGCCAACTATCCAAGCAATACAAAAATCTAGTCTTCATGCCAACCACCTAAGCAGTATTAGAAAAAAAAAGAAAAAAAAAACATATTTATTTTCTAGCCTAACCTACTGTGTACTTTCATGCAAACTACCCAAGTGATACAAAAAGCATCCCCATTCTCAATCTCCATCCAATCCACCCATAATCATCTTCACCGTATCTATTTCCATGTCTCAATGCTCAGTACTGAAATGAACAATGGGATAAAAAAAATTCTGCTATTTCCTCAGCATTGCATTATCTTGCTCTATCTTATTCAATTGAAGAAGAAGCCCTGCAATTATTACCTTTGACCTTGGGCACATGAGATTATCTTCCTAGGCAAAAAACCTACATCCTCCATTCCTATTTGCACATGCATGGAATCACCTCCCAAGATTTTCATTCGTCCAACTTATTCTTAATCTTGCAACCTTTCCACAAAAGCAACTCATAGTGCTAATTTCAGACATTTGCCTACAATTTTCTAGGAATATACAAAAGAAGAAAAAAGAATGGAAATTGAAACATGAAACTGGGAAAAAAGAAAAGAGGAGGACTTTGGCCCTAATTGCTTTTGGTCAACATAAATGACCAGCAACAAGACTCCAATTTTTCCCTCCTTCACAATCCCTACATCAGTAGGTGAAATAGGAATAAAATGCCATATTTGCCCTGTCCACTAATGTCTATGTGATGATCACATGACTTAAATGTTAAAAATTAGACGAAAATGCTATTGTAGGACTAAATTCATTAATGTTTTTCAAAAATGGGATGTAATAAAAATTATCGTGAAACAAGGGACTAATTTATCATACCCTCTATTCTGTGGGACTAAAATTGTAATTTTGCTGACTACTAATGGAATAACCCTTAAAATAGATAATTTGAGACAAAAAGACCAAAATTTCCTTAGCTACTCGCTAGGATTTCAGCACCCTAGACAATGCAACCTTAAGGGAGCTAAAACAGTTGCCGTCCAATTGCTATATTATTGTAGTGCCACCATCAGTATTGTGACCTCATACTCACTACAACTTCTAGATATCTCATTTCCTTACTTTGTTTGTTGATCTCATGCCATTCTACTAGCCTTCTATTTATTCATAGATCTAAAATAAGGCATAAAAGTATAAAAATGAATAAGGAAATTAAACATAGTAGAAATACTCTAAAAACATATGAAACACTTAAATTGATACTAAATACTAAAAATACACCAAACAAGTATTTTCTCAATGATTTACTCAAAAACTAGCAAATTCATAATGCAAATTAAAGGTAACATAACTCTCTTTTATGGATTTGTCAATCGCTATAAGTAGCAAACAATGGTTGCAAAGCCTTAAGCAATGGTCGGCAACTTTGAGAGTGGTTGGTAGATTGATAGTAAGTTAGGCGGCAAGTGCTAGAAAAAAATTCTTTAACTTGGGAGATGGAAATATATAATAAAATGATATCTAAGTGGAATATGAAAATGGAAAAATTGTAGCTTACATATAGTCATCACATTTCTTCTTTTTGCTTTGAATTTGGATTCGAGTGCATCAAGTTAATTTGATTCATGTTAACAAGATGCAATAAAATTTCATGTATACCATGTAACCCTAAATGTAACTTGAGCTTACCCAAAGTTTTAGGGATACTCAATCTGGTATCCACTGAACATAGTAACCCCTAATCCAAATCTAAATGTATCATGCCATTACATGACATATTATTATGTTATTTCAAAGATACATTCATAGACATTACAATTAACTTAAATTTGAATTCAATTGAAACTTTGAACCTTTCAAATTGATTTGCATTAATTGTGCTTCAATTTCCCAATAGGGGAAGGAAGCATCACCATGAGGGGGCCAAGAATTAGTCCGAAAGGAATTGTTTTTACTTCCCAAAATACTATCACCAATGGTGCAAACTTACGTCGTGCATGGTAGCACCACTTACATATGAACAACACTAACACCTGCCACTGCATGCCGACTCTTAATTTTTTTTTGTTGGTTAATTTTTCTTTGGAATGCACCACCTATGAACAGCAGCGACACTTGCCATTATCCTCTTATTATCTTTTTTTCTTTCATTTTTATGTTATTTCCTTTTGTTCCAAATAAAAGTCCAACTTAATAATTAAATTCAAAATACAATACAAAATCCAGTAATCAAGAATCATTCAGATCAAGAATCTATCCATTCCAAACAAATCAATGCAATCAAATTACTATTTAATTGTATAATCTTGAATTCCTTGTATGAATCAAATCAAACCAAATCAACATAGTTAAATTTCTTATCAAATATATATTAAAGTCATGTCAAACACATTAACTCATAATTAATTTGTATAATTAAGCCCTGGTATCACTATTAGTTGTAACTATGCACAAATGATGGCGCGGTGAAAATTTAAAATTTTACTTACATACTAACAATTTATTTACATATATATCATTGTTCTTGCAATGCAAATGATGGTGCAAGAAAATGTAAAAAGAATATAGGATTAGAAATATTTATCTTGAATTTCTAATCAATCCAATGAAGAACTCCCTCTTCAAGAATTCAAACCCTCCCCTAAAGAGTATAAGATTGTCTTTATAAGAGTAATTTATTCGTTAATATTAATTGGTACTTGGAATACTATTCTAATATAATGCGCATGTGCGGGTGCTGGCAGGGACACAGGTTCACCAAACAACCTAACTCAGAGATTTATCGATGGAAACATCTATGCAGAGAAGGAATAGTTCGCCAATGCAATGGCACAATAATTTCTTTTGCGGTAACCTTGTGCATGACCAAATAAGGGATGTTTGGCTAAATTTTATTTAAAATATCTTATAAGTTATTATATCTATATGGGATAGCTCAAAAGGCTCATTTAGCCCAACAAGCCTAACGCACTCAGCAATTACTGTCTGGTCGAGCTTATTTTAATCGACTGCATTAGACATGAAGCTTAATTCATTCTAGCACATTCTGCTTTCTCCAAAATTGATCAGCCAACCAAACTAGTTTGTTTTGTGTATCAACCTAATAACTCACCCTGGCATTGACTCAGATCCACGCTGTATTTATTACTCTAACAAGCAGTATGCCTCGACATTAATGGCGTATGACAACCAGTACAATTGCTGCCACCAACTTTGCCACCACCTTTGGTAGGGAGGTGCCTACCAAAGGTACTATTCACCCTAGAAAATAGGAGATGAAGCCACCTGAAATACTATCGAGATTTGGAATGACCATCAACCCCCTGACAGGGACTAAAGTCCAATACATTTGGTAAGAGCATCTTCAATAAATCACACATTAGGAGAAGGCTATAAATACCTCATAGCCAACCATAATTCAGGTAATGTCAAATATGCTATAAACTCTCTATATTCTATTCGATTACTCTATCTCAACTAGGACTGACTTGAGCGTCGGAGTGCCTTGATTGGGGGTACCTCGGCTAGTTTAATATGTGTTGTTGTTGTTGCAGATCTCAGACCTTGAGAAGAACATTAGTTGAACTATTTGACCTCCTTAGTCGAATTAACCCCATACAGTACCTTTTCACTATAAACAGCTTTCAATCATATCATTTTTGGCGCCGTCTGTGGGAACCATTCTGGAAAAAGATTCCTAGCCCACAAAGTAATCAAGTATGGATACTTTTGGCCAATATTATTGAAAAACTTAGTGGACTTTGTGCGTAGATGTACTTCATGTCAAGTCTACTCGAATTTGCCACACTAATCCGCAGCGCCAATGGTTAATGTTCAATTGCCTAGCCATTTGATCAGTGGGGAATTGAAATTTTGGGTTTGTTACCAAAATTAATGGGGCAACAAAAATTCATAATTATTGCGATTGAGTATTTCACCAAATGGGTCAAGGCGGAAGCTGTTCCTAAGATAATCGATGCAGCCATCAAGAGTTTTATATGAAAAAATATCATCTGTCAATTTAGCCTACCCAAAGTTCTTATCTTGGATAATGGCACTCAATTCCAGAGCAAAAGCACTAGAGGCTGGAATGACGTCGTGGGGATCGCACAATATTTTACTTCAGTGGGCAACCCTTAGTTGAACGATCAGACAGAGGTAACCAACAAAATGATCCTCGACCATTTGAAAGCCAAGATACAAGACATTAGCTCAAATTGGGCAGATGATCTACCCAACGTGTTATGGGCATACAGGACAACTCCTTGAACAGCCACTAGCCATACTTCTCACAATCTAGTTTATGATGGGTCTGAAGCGGTCATTCCCTTAGAGCTAATTTAGCATACAACTTGAGTCATTCATTTCTATCCACTGAGAAACACATCAGAGAGGAAACTCGACCTTGAGACCATTGACAAGTGTTATCAAGAAGCTTATAATACTGTGCAGCGCTATAGATCAAAGATGATCAAGAACTACAATAAAAGGGTAAAACTGCATCATTTTATGGTTAGAAATTTCATCCTCAAGAAAGTAGAAGTTTCCAAGAATGTGAGCAAGCTCGACCCCAAATGGGAAGAACCATACATTATCTTCAAATTATCAAAACACAATGCATATAGATTAGCCAATATGCAAGGAAAAGAACTCTTTCGCCCATGGAATGCCATCAACCTAAGGAAATTTTACATTTAAGATTATGCTATACTTACCTTTGAGGTCCTTTGGCTTGAATAAAATTCCAACAGTATTGACATAATTTAGAGTCACTGTCATACTCAAATAGCTTCATACTGCCAAGTCCCAAGTTGATCCCATAGTCGACAAGTCCCAAGTTGACCTTGTAGTCAACAAATAGGCAACCCCACGCTGCCACTCAAACGGCTTCATGCCGCCAAGGAACAAGTCAACCTCATAGTCGACAAATCTCAAGTCAACCCTATAGTCAACAAATAAGCAACCCCGTACTACCACTCAAACAACTTCATGCCGATAAAGACCAAGTCAGCCCTGCAGTCGACAAATCCCAAGTCGACCCCATAGTTGACAAATAAACAGCCCTTAGTTGCCATTCAAGCAACTTCATGTCTCCAAGATTCAACCTCGTAATCAACAAATAACCAACCTTTCACTGCTACATAAGTAGCTTCACGTTCCAAAGACTATAATCGACCTTGTAGTCGATAATGTAGCTGATCCAAGCAATGGGGCAACTCTAGCATTGAAGTTAATAGATAATGCAAGTTGGATGGCTGTGCAACAGACAATGTTAATGCGGGTTGATACCGTCAACAACAATCTTGTTTAACTCTCTTCATTATGATGGCAATAACCAGATGATTCATCAAATTTATTCCCTACATCATTACCACAATTGTATTAGATATGAAAACACTCAATAGCTATCTTTAACATGACAAGATGGAAGGAAAAGCAGTCTTTATTCATCAACTGATTGATCGTTGTTACATTAAAATAAAATAAATAAATAAATAACAAGACAAACTGCATATAGGCTGGTTTAGTTTTGGCTAGTCCCTACCTACTCGCCCTTAGGCCATTCAGAGTTTGGATCAAGCATTTCACATGCAAGCAGTGAGACCACTTGAAAAAGTTCAGAAGGCCCAACGACATTGCTCATGAAGTTGGTCGAGCGCAGCATGTACTGCTCCACGTCGATCTCTTCTTTCCTCAGTTGCACCACCAGGTCCTCGGCGAATGCAAACTCCTTGGCCAACTGCTCTAACCTGGCATTGACCTTGGCTTTTTTTTAGCTTTGATTAAGGGCTCATCTAGCGCAGCAATCGTAGTTTCTATCCCTAAGGCCTACTCGGCTTCACCCTCCTAGGGGTCAGGACAGGGCTCCAATTTTTCATTTAGGAAAAGATTTATTTTGCTCTTATCTTTAGGACAAAAAGCATATCCTAGGTGCTCGAGTTGCTTGACAGCCCTATGGAAGGCCTCTCAAGCATCATTGAGGGATGCGATCACGCTCGCATCTTGAAAAAAAAAGGATGAACTGTTCAACCGCTTCGCGGCGTATCCTAGAAATATGGCAGTTGAAGGCCTCCCTTGCTTCACTAGTCATCTCTGCACAGCCTTGAACCCGACCAAAAGTGTAACTCACCTGCAGGTTTAGGTAGGCCTTCTTTATTATGGAGTTCATTTGACTCCGCTCCTCGACTACCTTGACCAATTGCTGACCTTTTGAGTCGAGTTGTTCTTGCAGATCAGCTACTTTTTTATTCAGTTCCTCGACCTGGAGTTAGAAGGACTCAAGCTGCACTTTGAGGGTTTTCATATTTTCCCTCCTTACAACTCCTCTCTATCCGCCAACGCCAGCTCAGATTTGCAAAAAATGTTGTAGCCCAGTTATCCCACCTAGAACACAAGGATGTTACTCCACAATCCTATAACAAAGCAAAAATGCAATGAGAAGTGATAGATTTGGTACTTACCATATTGCAATGGTAAGATAGTGCTCGGATGGCCTAATTGAGGTTTATTAATTTTCACTGGTCGGATATGAAAAGCCCTAACGAGTGCCATTTCAAAGCAATATTGCTTATTATTTCTCCCTAGATGATGGAGGTTGAATCATTCACCTCCTCAATTTGGTCAGTGGCGAACCGGGGAGTAGGCAACCGCAGGAGTTGGAATAGCGCACCATCATTGGGCTTCCCGAATAGGTCATAGCCTGTAGCCACTTTCTATTTTCCTTTACCTACTGTAATCTTTTTAGGGGCTGAGCCCCCCTGCTTGACCATCTGTCTTTTGCCCCGACCCGTAGGGCTACTTAGAACAGGCTCTTCCTGACAAGCGGACTACGTTTCCATCGCCTGATCAATTTGAGCGGGCGTCGGAGTGAAAATCAATCATGTGGAACCCAACAGTTTTGCGGGAGCTCCTTCCCGTCGTGCCATAGTTGCTTAGAGGCACTCATCGTTCCTTAAAGCGTGGGTTTGGGATTCAAATCAACTTCGGGCCATAGCTTCCTCTCGATCTGCAGGCACAAACAAAATAAGCAAATATCATACTCAAATAAAAAGATTAAGTAGCCACAATTAAAGCGATCGACGAGAGTCTCTACCTAGTCGATCTCCCTCAAGCAAGTTGAGTTAGGCTGGTGACAAGCCAGCTAATACCAGACACCTTTCCTTAGTTAAAATTGAGGCCACCATATGCACAAATTTGACTAGATCCCTGATGAACATGTTGGGCAAACTAGGTGTTTGGTTCCCTAGCATCTCTATAAGCCCCCTCCACCAATCCCTCGGAATGGTAAGAACCCCCAGCCCCAGAATATAGAAAAAGTATTTTTTCCTCTCTTGGCCATAAGAAGAAGTAGGGGATACTAAGAATTTTTGGTGGGGTCGAGCAGTTAAGTAGTAGAAACCAAATTCTTCCGTACTGCCCAACTCCACAACATGGGTAAATGGAATAAATTCAAGAAGTTGGCAAAGGAGGCTGGTTAATTATACAGGTGCATTAAGATGGCAAAACTGTACAACATGGCAAAATAATTAGGAAGCAGCTAGGTTATGCAGACTTCTAGGCCTACTATGAGGTCGACTATCACTTGCGCGATGAGAAACCTAAGCCTATATTTTAGCCCTTCTTCGAACACTACTATACAACCTCAGGGAGGTCAATGCATTTTTTCCTGAGCTCCTAGCACTAACAGCTCATACTCCTTAGGGATATGGTACATTGCCCTAATTCGTACTAGGTCGGCGGGAGTTATTTTGGACATTATTTTGGTGTAATGATCTAAGGTAAACAGTCAACCTTAGTTTGGAGAAACATCACTCAGGCCAACATCCCCCTCAGAAACAATCCTCACATTGCTCAAGCTACTGGAATTGCTCGAACTCAAGCTATCACTCGTTGAACTACTTGATTCGCTCTTGCGAGAGGTTTCAGATGTACTTTCACCCCTGATCTCCCCCTGATAGGCCACACTCTCGAACCTAGTATCCTTACTATTGGAACTGGCAGATATTTTTTAGCAAAAGAAAAATGGAGAAAAAAAAACAAATGGGCAGAGTAACTTATAGTAGATATCTGGCAAGCTCTAAGCATACAAAGGTTGGAGGACTTCAAAAGCAGAGATTCGACCAAAAATAGATTTAGCAAAAGTTTAAATAAAGGCATATATGACCATTATTTATAAGTGTATGTGAGTGGGAACTCAAGTGTCAGTCATGATTACACTTTGCCCCTATATACTTCATATTCCGCAAAGTAACAGGCGCATTAAATGCAGCAAAACTACCACAAACCCCGGTCGATAATTCAAAAACTATGGTCAAAACTTTGAAAACCTTGATCGAATATAGATAACCGCCTAAAAACTGTTCAAGTACTCTCTGCTCCTGCTTGTCAACAAGCTCGATTAGGACGGCCAATGGGGGGGACTCATGATATGGGATAACCCAAGAGGCCCATTTAGCCCAACAGGCCGAACAGGTCTAGCATCAGTTCTGAGCTACCCAATAGGCCCAACATACTTAACAATTACTATTTGGTCAAGCGTATTTTAATCGACTACATTCAACATGAAGCTTAATTTATTCTAGCATATTCTACTTTTTCCAAAATCAACCAGTTAGCCAAACCTATTTGTTTCGCATATCAACCTGATAACTCACTCCGGCATGGACTTAGATCCACGCCACATTTATTACTCTGATAGGTAGCATGCCTTCGCATTAATAGCGCGTGACAGCCGATGCAATTGCTGCAACCAATTCTGCCACCAACTCCATCACCAACTCTGCCACCACATTTGGCATGGAGGTGCCTACCAAAGGTACTGTTCACCCTGAAAAATAGGATATGAAGCTACCTGAAATAATATCAAGATCTAGAATGACCATCGACCCCCTGGCAGGGACTAAAGTCTAATACATTTGGTAAGGGCATTTTCAACAAATCACACACTAAGAGAATGCTATAAATACCTCATAGCAAACCACAATTCAAATAATGTCAAATATGCTAAAGCTCTCTATATTCTGTTTGATTACTCTATCCCGATCAAGACTGACTTGAGCATCGGAGTGCCTTAGTTGGGGGCACCTCGGCTAGTTTAACTTGTGTTGCTGTTGGAGATCTCAGACCTCGAGAAGAACATTAGTTGAACTATTTGACCTCCCTGGTCGAATCAACCCCATATTATACCCTTTCACTATAAGCAGCTTTCAACCATATCAATATCTTATAAGATATTTTTGGAGTTTATAAGATATTCAATCCTATTTTAAAATAAGTTATTGAACTATTTGGATAAAATAAGATGTTAAAACTTATAAAATATTAATAATGACAATTTTGCAATTTAAATGGTTAAAAATGAAAAAGTTTCTTAAGCTCTTAAAAATAAGTTAAAGTCTCCTTACCTTTTCTAAAAGAGCTTATAAAATTCTAACATCTTATTTTAAGATCTTATAAGTTCTTTTTTAAAAAAATTTACCAAACACTTTTTATCATCTTATAGGCTCTTAAACATCTTATAAGATGTCTTGAGAAGTTCATAAGTTCACCTAGACACCCTCTTATTCCTTAATGTATTCTCCAATCACTAATATAAAGAAGTTTATATTGAATGCAATTTATGCATATATAGAGGCTTGTGAGTTTCAACAAATGATCAATGTACTCATCTAAATGAATAAACTATTTCACAATCTCCAAATATTTGGTTCGTACGGACTTGGCCATAGTAAATAAAATCATTAAAAATATGCGCATAGTTATTTGGAATAGTTACTGAGAATAAAGGATTCATCTAATGGAAATCGAAGTAGCCAATATTCTATATAGGATAGAAATATAATCCAGCATTCCAACTAGACATGATTTTTAGCGCCAAAAAAGGGAGTTCATGTTGGCTATGGATTTGCCAATTAAACACTCAAGTTTGTTAAATTGGTTAGAAAAATGACAAGATAGGAGCCTACTGTAAGCTTGCAGCGAATGAGTGAGTTAAGAATACATCCAAGGAAAATAGAAAATGATTTTTCGTTTCTGATCCGACAATATATGGTACTCTAAACACAACTGTTGGTAGACGTATCATGTTAAGAATTTCAAATCCAGTTAGCTTTGTGCAAATGGTTAGGTCTCACCCAAAAAGAAATACGAAAGGACTTGAGAATCCAAGATTTGATCAGTCTTGCGCCTATTAAAGCTCTAAAACTTGGTTTTGCTTGTGATTGGTGTGGATGGTTGTCATTTAAGGGAGAATATGAATACTGTTGAAAGCAGTAGGCATTGAATCTTTATCCCAAAAGTTCAAAACCATTAGATGCAGCTAATAGCGTGATGCCTAGCCAGACCTCATCCCAGATCACAAAAATATCTTCTTGTAAGAGGGACAGACATTCCAGCCAAGAATTAACATATCATTCATTATATTGGCACTGTGCTCTAAGCAAGCATATGAAAAGTTCATCAATCAGTTCAGACAATCTTAGGTCTACTACTGTTACAGAATATGTACGTGGAAATAACATTACAAAATACATTCGTATACACCTGACATGACCTGACTTACCAAAGATTACAGTTTTAAGGACATGATGGGAAGAGATTACCACCTTGTATCGAGCTGGAGGATCTATCATCTATTGACGAACTTCTTTAGCAATGACTCAAAACACCGTCCAATGGAAAGCAATCAAAGGCAGCACATAAGTTCTTAAGAGCAATTAGAGAACAGTATGCCCACCTTCATAGTTCCAACCATGAATTGTAACACGAGGGGTAGCACCCTCGGGAACCTCAAAGTTAAGGGTTATAGTCATTACCTCCCCAGGCACTAGTGAGAAGTAGTTGCCAGAGTAATGAACAGGCAAAACTCGGGTATCTTCGCTGTCTTTGTTGTCATTTGAAGTATGAACAGAGAAATGAAGAAAGAAAGCGACTCCAGTCTCAGTTCCACTGATTTCAGCAACTTGCACACCCCTCCTGGCTTTCGTCGACAAGCTGTTCAGCATCTTCTGGAACAAGCTGCGTTCCTCTTCTCTAACCAGCACACAATCTACAGCTTCTGATGTTGGCATATCAAAATCTCTGCTGTCACATCTTAAAGCATTGTTATTGTGGAGTGAACTTCTTGAATCTGGTTTCTTTGACGTATTCTCTATGTGCATCCTGACCTCATAGCTAGAACCTCTTATGAAAGTTAGAGAAGTAATTTTGAGGGAAATTTTATTTTTTTTGTATGGTTCCAGGAGCTTGTAATCACCACCCGGCAGATGTAGCCAATAGAAGTTCCTGGATATTATCTCATAGTCTGACATTTTGTAGAGTTTCAGAAGAAGAAAATAAACAGGTTTAGGATTTTCAGACTTCGGATACGTCATCTCGAAAGTAGATAATGTTCTTTTGGATGGTACAGTGAGCTTGTCAAAGACTTTGTAGTATGGACATGCTCCTTCTAAATCCCAAACTGAGACTTCTATAGCCACAGTAGATAATTCTTCCGATGTCGTGTTCACCACCTGCATATACCCCCAAAAAAAATTTTCTACTTTTGATAAATATAAAATCAACAAAAGAAGTAATATGCACATAAGGGTATGCTAGGCAGGTTATATTCTACTCTTCCACCAAATCTATTCACTCATCCATTTAAAATACATGATCCTATCATGAAAAGCTTCATCACTTAAATAAAACGCATCTGATGGAAGTAACCTTTTCTTCTGAGCGTGCAAATTATAAGAACAGATTAAATGTAGTTAATGCACATACTCACAAAATCATGTACTCACATCACGTCCAAATTGAGTAGTGCATGAAATACAAAAACTTAAAAGGTACCGGAAAGGTTATATTAAAATTGTTGCCACAAAATGTTTCAAGCCTAGAAGACACAGGTTTTCTTTTTGGTAGTTTATATTCATATTAATACACATATAAGCTGCAAAAATAAAGTTTAGGGACTAGACTCTTGTTGAATATTTATTAAAAGAATATGAATTTTTTACCTCTACAAAATATGTTGACAGATTTAGCTGGACATGAATTGGTTCTGCAGCACAACGACAGCCATAAAACCCTGCTGTTTGCTCATGGAGATGGTCATAGAACTGGCCCCTTAGACCTGTCCAAGGGTTTTGGGTTTTCCAAATTAAAACACCAGTGTATTTGCTCCACATTCGTGAGGTCCAACCTTCTAAGAGAGCTCTATATTGGATATAATTAACCAATTGCGCCTGAAATAAGTAGTTTAATTTGACACAACATAAAACTGACAGCCAATTACAAAATTCAGGAATCACTACATACGGAGTATACCTTAAGACAAAAGTCATCAAGATCCTTTGGTGTTCCATATAGTAAAATCTGATCATAAACCTTGTCGGGTTTTGAATATGGAATGTACTTATGGTAGACCCATATAGGATTTGGAACTTCCTCCACATAACCATTGGACAATGTGTTGAACAAAGGAATCTGCCATCCCTCTGGAGGCATTGTGGCTCTGATAGTAGCTGCCACAGGCATCCCTACAGAACCAACCTCAGGATTGAAGCCATAGTTGTAAAAGTCATCCTTGAAAAAGTCCTCGGGATTTTGAATTTCATAAGGACCATCAGTAAAGTCCCCCTTCCCATTAGCAAAGCCATCCCACATAGATCCTTGGATGTAAATACGAGTTCCATCCAGATATTCACTTGGGTCCTTCGTATCTTCAACAAAATGCTTAGAGTCAGCAAAACTTTCGAAATAAGGATGGAGTTGTAAATCCTTTTTCAAAGCCGTATTGATATCATCTGGAGGGACTTGCTCATTACCGCCAACCCACAGAGCAAGACTAGGATGATTTCTTAGCAGCTTCACAGTGTCCCTAGCACATAGCAGAAAAAGATCATGGTCCAAGGGACCATCAGGATTTGACACTGGATCACCTCGTCCATCACAGTCTCCAGTTATCCAGAATTCTTGCCAAACCTACAAGAATATTGCAAAAAATATCATTTCCTGTCTTCCTTCTATTGCACCATCTGACTATTCAGTTTGGGTGAAAACTGTAAAGCCAGCCACTCTATTTAAATCCTTTGAGTAGTTATTGCTCAGAAATGAACGGAAACATCAATACAAACTGAGGGGATACAAATTAATCAAAATTCATTGCACTTAATAAGAGAAAAGGCAACATTTACTGTCCGTGTTCTCACATGCTAATTATAAGCAAATTAAATTTCATTTTAAGGATTTGAGTAGTTTCAAACATGTTTATGTCAGGTATGTAATAAAGCCTTAAAAATTGATTTAATTGATCAAGGCATGCAACTAATTATTGTTGGCATTTTACAGTATACTATGACTATTGTTCTGCAAAACGTGTTGCTGTTTCAAAACTAAATCAGCATATCATGTGGACTCCTAGTGGAAAATCTAAACTATATATATATATATATGGTTTTGGTTTTCAAGGCAAAAGCAAAATACATATTTCCTGAGATTATTTTCAGGTGTTTTCAAGAATCATTATTTTCTATCTGAGAATATTTACATGCACATCAACAAAACAGAAAGTCCTGTCCATCTTCTCCAGATTCATCCTGGAAAATCTAATATATATATATATATGGTTTTGGTTTTCAAAGCAAAAGCAAAATACATATTTTCCTGAGATTATTTTCAGGTGTTTTCAAGAGTCATTATTTTCTATCTGAGAATATTTACATGCATATCAACAAAACAGAAAGTCCTGTCCGTCTTGTCCAGATTCATCTTGGCTGCCTCCCAGACCCACACCAATGACAACCGCCATCAGCTGCCCACCTCCCACACTAACTGTTTCAAATATGTAAAAGGCTTTTGTTTGTTTTTTCAAAACAGAATCAGAAAACATGGCCAATTTTTAAAGCACATTTTTGGTGTTTCAAGAGTCATTCTTCTATATTTGAAAATATCTACACCCATCCAACATTTGCAGAAGGTAAACAAATTATTTTCCCTTTCTACAAATCTGTTAGTGTCCTACTTCAGTAAAATAAATAAATTGTAATCTCTATATATAGTCTTGAGCAATCTTCACCTCTTGAGCTAGTTTTTGGGGTTGAGTTGGCCCTAAGGTCCATTCGTTAACATGGTATCAGAGCTACCATTCTCGATATTGGATTACCTAGTATTGTTGGGCTACTTATTTCATATTAATCCATGCTCCAAATGTTTATTCCTAGCCGTGTGCAGGGTGTATTAGTGTCCCACATCGATGAAATAAATAAATTATGAGCAATTCTCACCTCTTGAGCTAGCTTTTAGAGTTAAATTAAACCCAAAGCCCATTCTTTAACAAAATCTATTGCTGTTACCCCCCACCACTTTGACACCAATCACCACCAACAAAACCCCACCCCACCCCACCCACAAACACACACACACACCCTAACAACCACATGATCCCATCACCACATCACACCACCCATCCCATCCCCTTCACTGCTGAACACAACACCATCCCATTCCCATCCTCAACAGTCACCAGCAAAACCTCCTCAAAAGTACAGTGTTGTCACTGCCACCTTCCTCAGCTCAAGGTATATGACAATATCACCATCAATGAGAGCCTCAAAACTGCCACCTCCTTCCATTTTCACTGACATAAACTCCAACCCAAATCACTTCATCGTTTCTGCCATCAACTAGGATCCACATCACCAAGGTGCCTCTGCATTCTCACCTTGACCATTCTCAAGTTTAATAATCTTAAAATCAGTACATCTTGAGGAATGTTCTATTTTCATGAATTTTTTTCATCATCCAATTTGAAGGATTTTGATGCCAAGCTAATCTTGAGAGATGAAGCTAGGTGCACTTACATGCACAATAAATTTCATCCAAACACATTCTCAAGTTCCAAGCACAATCATACAAAGCAATTGCCACTAAACCATACCTTTTATTCATATCAGAAAGAGATTTTACTTTAGTTTATCATTCAATGGCATCATACCAATGTCTATATTATGATTTCAGGCTGATAACCGCAGGTATACCGGACAGGAAATGGCTATATGGTCTAGAAAATGTAAAATAAATTGTAAGAAGATGTTTCTCCTTTTAATTTCTCTGTTTCTATGGTTTTATCTTGTGCTTTAAGTATCCCTGCATTGTTAGAAAATAAAATGATTTGCTGGGAAACCTGAAATGCCATACAGAGAAAAACTTGAAAATTGTGCAAAGACAAAGTAAAAGAAACAGAAGACTTCAAAATGAAAATAAATGACTTGCTTCTCATGAAAGAAGGAAATCCCTTAGGACCTAGCATACATATTTTAATTTAAAATGACACCATATTACATTCTAGCTAGAGCTCCAAGTTTTACATATAAGAACATTTAACTATATCTTAATTAAAATGCCACCATATTCAGTCTGGCAAGGGCTCCCTAAAAGTTGAAGAAAAGAACTTGTTTGGTGGCATTTATTAAGTAGATGTAACAATTAAATTCAAAGTTATCCTTATAAAATTTGTCGGGTAATGGCATAAGTATAATCATGAAATATGTATAACCTATCATTGAAAGCCATCATGGAACTCCAATAATGTCATGACATCTTATTTATTTTATTCTACTATATTTTGAACATCTTCATGACATTTTTTTTATGTTTGTGTTTTCTTTTGTTGGTGTTTTTTTTTTGGGGAGGGCGGGAGGGTTTAACTTTTTTTCCATTTTTTTTAATATTTGAACTTCATAGTCATGCTAATGCCCCAAGGTTGGCTATGTATATTCTTCAACAATTGTAGTCCTAGCAAGATGAAAGCTCTACTGTGTCCTATAGGACTCAGCTAAATGAAGTTTCACTCCCTCCATAAAATCTTTTACAGGAGATCAGATATGCAAGAATACTTCATCTCTTTAATCTCTCTCTGGACACAGACGTATATAAACACAGAAGAAACCAGGGAGGTAGCAGGGGGGAGAGAGAAGCTCACCAGAAGACCATAAATGTCACAATAATGATAGAACTCAGGCCTTTCAGCAATTCCACCACCCCAGCAGCGCATCATGTTGAAGTTCATGTCAGCATGAAATTTGATATCTGTTTTATACCGTTTCTTTGACAGTCGTAGTAATCCATCTGATAATATCCAATTACCCCCGCGGATAAATATTGGCTGCCCATTGACCTCAAATAGCCTGAAAGCAAAAAATAAAGGTCAACTTGGTTTCCGTAGCACTAATATCTGCATAAGCCTGGAAAATGTTAAATACCTTCCACCAGTATTACTATCTATGTGACTCTCAATCTTACGAAACCCAAAATGCTGACTCCATGAATCAGACTCTCCATGATCTTCCACATCAACCATTATTTCTACATTGTAAAGAGATTGCTTTCCCATTCCATTGGGCCACCAAAGATTGGGTTTATAGAAGAATAGCTGCAAAAGAAATAATCAACCATTCAAACAACTCCTGTAACATTTTTTAATAGAACTCACTGATGAGTATCAGAAGAACTAGAACTCATTTTGATATCTTTCTGAACAGCTCATTCTTAACAAGTACTTGTTAGTCATGTTACTAACCAGACGCCTTTACCATCATACATATTGCAAACCAAATGAACAAGACAACAAAAGAACTGACAGCAATACACTGCAGAAACCAAATCTTCAAGAGCAAATATAAGAGGAGAATAAAATAGAAAGCAGGCTGTGTTGCGCTCTAGATGGTTGATGGTTTCACATAGATAGGTTAATTTTCAACATTTCACTCTTCTGTGGGTTTATTGCTTTCAGAAAATTCATCATTTCTTCATTTTTCTCGTATGGTAATGTCCCCTTACTGCTTAACTCTGGAACAAGTAACAATCACATATTAGGGTCAGTTGGAGTAAATTACAAGGAAAGATTTGCAGTAAATTTAAACATAGATCATGGCAGGGGAGGATAATGAGAAAAAAGGAAATCCAACTGAGACTAAGCAATCAAGTTAATACACCTAAGCAGATGCAAATTTTAGTTTGTCTTCATGAATCCATTGAGATTCTCCAAAAATAATTTTAGAAAAATTTGTTGAATCAGTTCTCAACATAAATCAATTCTCCAACTTGGCGGAAATATATATCCTACACTATAACCTTCGCAAATTCAACTGCTGAAGGCACACCCTTTTCCTATAGAAATATGAAAACTTCTAATCAAGATTTTCTTGTATAAGAAGGATCTCTCTGAGGCAGATATCCGTGACTGCTAAAGAACTTTGTTTTCTATCAGAGCATCTTTTCAAAAGTAAAGTGCAAGGGAACGTATGAAAGAGTGGTAGCATGAGTAACTGAACTTTTACTTCTAAGAATCAGAACATTTGTAGTTTCATAGTTCTACTTGTAAATACTGTCTTATCTATCCCTTTTTGAATTAACAAGATTCATTTCAAAATTGTCTTTTCCCATTCTCATGTTTATGTTAGGCCCCGAAAATTCATTTCTTCCAGAATGATAGGGGTTTACACCCAATTGTTGGAACTTTCTCAAGTCATGACCAGATAAAAAGTAAAGAAAATAAAATAGCTAATAGGATAGCAAGTTCAACAGAGAAGAAAAATATTAATGGAAAAAACTGGTTACAAGAAGGATAAGAAACCCACCTTAGGTAATGTATATTGAACATGGGATCCAGCTGGAATGGAGACATGCTGAGTCTGAAGACGCTCTAACAGGAACATATCCCCTTCAAGGTCAGTAGCCACTTGGATATTCAGAGAACACTCAGCATCCCAGTCACTTTTATTCACCAACTCAACTGTTGTATGAAGGTAGGCCCTCTTGTAGTTGTCAAAGAATGACGAGACTAAGTGAGGATCTACTAACTTCACTGGCTGCAGTAAAGTATGGCATCTTAGTATTGAAGAGGGAAAAATGGCTCAGAATATTGATTCCTTATTGGAATTTAATCTTTATGTCTACCATATCTAGGAAAAGAAGAGCAATATTTCCACATTTAAGCCCCAGCCTATTTTATAAAAGCCGCAGTATATAATTTGTTCTCATATCTATCAAAAAATATGTCAAACAACATTAACTGAAGGAAGTTCAGTGAAAAGAAAGAACTAACGGATATAGACAATTCCAATAAGATTTCATTCTTGAACAAAAATCCATTTTTTGATTTATTTCATCTATTCCATGACTGGAATAGGGAAGGGTGCCCATTTAGGTACCAAATAGACCCCAACATTGATTTGAGATATTGATAAGGTGAAACAAAAAATAGTTATGAGAGCCAACATGAGAAAAACTTTGATCTCACAGCATACCCCAGTAACTGAAAGAGAAACCTCATCCCATATGCCAGTGTTCCTATCCCTGAAAAAATAGAAGGAAAAATTTTTATGACTAAGTTTTGCATATCAAGTATAGAAAATAAACAATAAAATTTTAATGTTCATTAGTCCAAAAGTTTATCTTTTCAGTTCAATGAAGGACTAATATTATCATAAATTTTACAACCTATATAAAGAGCTTGGGGACAACATGAAACAGATTACCAATACCTTGCAGGACTTGAATGGTGGAAAAACTTACTTTGGCGTTTTGTGTTTTTATTAGGTAAGAGTAAGATGCAACCAGATTTTACGTTAAAATGAGAATGTGTGGAAGTAGATAGGCTGAAAAGTGAATTAGTTAAGTATAGATCTTTTGGACATGTAAAACAAGAAAAAGATATGTTTGGTTTCCTTGTTTCCATATGTGAGCTAACATGTGGGAGAATCTCTTTTGAAACTGGGATATAAGCTTTTGAAAATTAGGTTCTAAATGATCATTTTTTAAATGTTTTAACATGAGCTTTCAGAAATTGCACATAAACAAACATTCCAGCAAATGAAAAATGAAACTGAAAAGAGGTCAAGTTCTTTTACTTAATGAACTAATTTCTCATCAGGAACTTTGAGATTCACATATGAGAAGGAAACACCGTAAAGAAGACGCTGTAATTTAGAAGACAGGTCCTAAGGCGTATGAGCAAGCAAGAAGCCGAAAAAGTTCTCGTTAAAAAAATAAATTCAATTAGGAAATCCCTGAACTACTAAAAGAGAAACACGCCAAAGGAAGCATTCCCATGATGAGCAGAAAGTGAGAAATTTCTTTAATCTGTTTTCAGGTTAGTAGTTACTTCGGATATCAAATTGTTCACTTCCAAGAAAAACACTAGAAAAACCCTTCATTGTACGTGCTTCTTCAGAAAAAGACAGATTGATGTGCTTGAGTCATGCACCTAATTTTCATTGATCTCAGTAAAAATTTCAGCTAAACAATCAAATTTCCACACAGAAAAGCATCACCAAGCATCTCCAATAGATCAAAGAAAGAAAAAAAGAAGGCTCTTCAGCAAAGCTAAGGCAACCATTGAATTCTACAAAAATGTCAGATCCATTTGACTGGAGAAACAGGAGAACAGCTACAGTACTCACTCACTTTTATTACCCCCAAAGCATGTCATTCTTGCAGAAGCAAGGGAGTAGTTTTGTATCTTCAGCAACCCCAAAAACAAGTTATTCATGCATTACAAGAAGAACAAAAGCCAATACCAAAAGCAAGTTTAATTCAACCAATGAACATGGAGAGAGAGAACAAAAAACTTTACAAAGCATGGTCGTAAAACCCTGCTTCTTAAGAGTTCATAAATAAGTGTGAACTATTTAAAACCAAATTTTGGGGTAGGCAAAACAAGAAAGTTCCATTTTACCCAAGGAACTCTGTCAATGAAAGATATAGGAAAGCTCCAGACTTAAAAACCTACAGCTTCAAGCTTATTCAGTGTAAATATTCAAACTCAGCTCTAGCTAATCTTAACACACTTCAAATTGATATTCGGACTGCATGATATCTACGTTAAATATTTAGCTCGGTTTTATTAGAGTATAAAAATAAATTGTCCTTTTCCCTTTCTTGACAACTGAACTGGTGATGAGCAATAAAACAAAATATAATTAAGATTTCGTGATGACTTGGTTTTACCTTTCATTGTATTAAGAAGTTCATGAACTCACTAACAAATACAAGTGATGGTCACAATAAGACCATTGCATGAGAGGGGAAACTCTTCTTCAATAATAATAACTTTTCCATTGACAATGGGGGGGTAGGGGTGGGAATTATCAGGTTCATGAAAAAATTGACAAAATCACCTTATAGGAGCCATCCAATCCCAACCTTCAACATATTGTGCCGCAACATCCTTCCCAATCTAGAATGACATTGAAACAATAGGGATTCAATCTAAATAGTCCATGGAGATTACAGAAGTTTCAATATAAAAATAGCATTGAAAAAAATGAGGATCATGAGAAAAGCAATAAACAGCAACAAAATAGTTTTGATCATGATAAAGCATTCCGGATAGCCCATATCAATTTGATTTTATCACCTCATTCATTTAGATAACAAAAATATACTTCCAAAAGTTGGGTAGTTAAAACCATAATCATATGTACTTAAGTTTGTTCGTCTAACCTGAATAACTAAAGAAGTCAAAGAAACCTCAACCTGCACATTATAACCTTGAAGAAATCCTTGGAATAATGTCGATGGTGTTTTGTAGTGCTCTATATTTTTAGAAAAAGTGTCATTTTAAATGAGAACCTTTAGAATTAAAGATATACTAATTTAGAGCCCATGGAGTAATCAAAGAATTAATTAGGGAGAAAGTTATACTTCATGAATATATTTTCCTAAAGCCTTTGAAGGAAAGGGGAAAAAAGTAAGAATACATCTAGTCTATCTTATAAATTAGTTTACACATTATCTTATCTAAGGATACAGAAACATTCATTGTTAGAGAGAACAAAAAAAGGCATATGGAAACGTTCCAAGCCTTTCTTGTGGTAGGTCTAACAACTCCCAATTTTTGTCTCTAAGCAAATATATCCATGAGATTAGAAATATGAAGAGAATGAATTTTAGGATTTCCACATCAGGCGGTCATAAAACCCATGACTGATGGCTATGGCCACTGAAAGGTGTAATACCTCATGGATACTTAAGGTTCCTTGAATATAGTCAAATATTCTTAAAGGGATAAATATAATGGCAATAACATGACATGTTGGGAAATGGTTAGAACAAAATAACCAACATGACTGGGGCATGATTATGTACCAGTTGCATCTTGATTTTTAAGGATGGCATTATTGCTTTCTGATTTTGGAATGATATATGGCACATTTTGGAATGATAATGTTGTTGTGATAATTGCAAGTTTTCAGCCATGTGGGTGTGCAATAAATAGGGAATTAGTCTCTAGGAATGTCCATCCATGTGTTACAGAGTCTTTCACAAAGTAACACACCATCCATAATACGATAGAGAAGACGAATCTTGTTTGATACTACCTTAGGATCAGTAAGTTTATTGAGAATATTAATGAATTATTATAATTAACTTAGTTTGTATTTGACTCTAACAACTTAAAATGCACTTATAGAGCACCTGAGTGTTGTAATTTCTAACTTTGACATTATATGGGCCTACAGCACTTGAAGCTACCACTTCTTATATTGGATTATGGAAATTGCACTAGCATTTAGGGGATGCATTTATCCCCAAAAAACAGAAGCAAATACGAAGAAGTGGAGGCATGCAATGGTGGCTATTGTTTTGGTCTATTTCTATTTTTATTCACCACACAAATTTCCTTGGAAAGGATTAAAATTCTGAGGTATTTTGTAATTTTTTGAAGAAATTGGCTCATTTTCTTACAATAAACTCTTTAGAAACAAAAATCCTATTTTTTTGAACAAATTTACTAGTTCTGAATGAAAAAAGAAGGGACCAAGCATGTAACTGTTTGAGTGACTGTATCTGCAACTCAGTTTTAGTATATCATCCATTTGACACCACTTGGAACTTTGTACGTAAATTGTTTTGATAAGTCAGATTTTCCTATCAACTGTTTCAGCACCATTTGGAATATTATTGGCATTAGGAACTAGATTCAAACAATTGTTTGACCAGACACGGGAATAAACGTCAAATATTTAATTGCTCATGGAAATCCATATAGTCCTACAATGCCATTGGATATAACAATGACGGTAACATTAGATCTATAACAAATGTATGTTACTTATATAATTGCACTTTTGACTGGCATGCATTTTGATTCGCATATATTATATTACCATGCAAGTTTTAAATTCTATGATTGCTTATTGAATAGAGGATCTCTTTCATGGCCCTATATTTCATATCCGATACCAAGTCAAGTGATTTTCCACATTTAAGGACTTATGTGTTTCGGAAAATTATTAACTATAAATGGTATGGATAGTGCATGATAATTAGTATTAGGAATTAATTGGGTTTTTGGACTTACAAACCAGTAGGCGTCACAGACTCCAATTAGGATGGGATTAGATTTCTTATTAGATTGATTAGATAACTTATTTATATGAGATCCCTTTTCTAAGGGAAAAGAGACGAAAAAAGTTGTTCTCTTCTAAATGCTCTTCCCTAAAACACTTTCCTAGATTTCTTTCTATGTTTTTCCTGGAGCATCACCAAAATTCCATAGATTTGATATGTCCAAACAAGTAGCTACGTACTTGTCCACCAACATGAGTAAGACTTGTTCATGGTTGATTCAAAGCACGATTTCTTGAACATATTTGTGATTTGATCAAAGTGAGGCTAGTAGGCAAGCCTAATTCAACATATGTGAATTGACATAATTAAACTATGTATAAGTGTCTACAATATATTGTGAACGTATGTGTTCATGTATTAGTTTTTATATTTATGTGTTACTGATCATGAATTTCGAATAATGATGGTCAAGCCTACAAGGCTCATTTCACCTGTTTATTTAATGAACTGTTCAATTTTTTTTTTTTCTTAAAGAAAAATTAAAAATCACGATTTTTGAGAGCAAAAACTTTGCCTTGAACTTTTCACCATATATAGATGATAAGGTTAAATTTTGGTGAAAACAGAAGTGTAGTATGGGAGAAAAATCAATTTTAAGTATAGGATTCATTTTCTTTAAGCCAAAAAAGTTTTTTCTATTTTGTTTTATAATTTTTATACCATCTTGTGAAGCATGAAAAGAGAATTGGAAAAGTATATTATATGTAAAAAAAATTAAAAAATTGAAATAAAAATTAAAAAACAAAAACAAAAACAAAAAACTGAAACTGATTCAAAATGGTTACAGCATAAATTTTTCAAGTTTTGACTGAAAGTCGAAATTTTATAAAATTAATGAAAAAGTGCTAGGGAGAAAACGACCTCTAATGTGGATGCACTATGCCAACCAAAGTGTAGGATGCCCTAGAAAAAAAAGTCTTCCAAATTTGCAATCGTGCAATTTTGCTAGCGCATGCTTCTACAGCCAATGACGTCCATCACCATCAAATGGCAGATTTTAGTAATTCTTTTGTGACTTTGTGATTTGAATTATCTTTTTCTTACCCTCTAAAATAAATTTGGAGTTTTATTACATTAATTATTTTAGTACATTAATTTCATCGGGAACTAATTGAATAGCTTCAAAATATTTTTGCATAATATGGTACATTTCTAGGTCAAAATTTTTGCATTCAAAAAATATGCCCCACTTTCATATGTGGTTGGTTATTAGGTCAATTGTTCTGCAATAATTAGTTAAGTTGATGCCATATGAATTTATAAAATGAAATGGATAGACATGACATTTGGGTGCTCATGTAAATTAACTTACAGTTGTTTTATTATTTATTAAAAGAATCTATGGCGATAGTGGTAAATACGATATCCCAATTTTTTATTCTTGATTATAGCACATCTTGATTTGATGTAACTTTTTGTAATTTTTGAATCATCAATTGTATTGGGGTGTGTTTTATTAGTTACCATCATGCCAATTATCTTGATTCACCAAATGTCTGGTGCTAACCATTTCTTATTAGTTTATTCATTTTCCATAATGGCAAGCAAAAGTATTCAGCAAGCAAAAGACCTGTGACTATTCCTGCATTGTGTGACTAGAATATATTAAGATATAGCTGTGGACTAAATAACAATGGAGATATCCAATACAATCTTATCTCCTCATTCAAAACGATACAAATTATGATAAGGTCAAATACTAACCCCTAAGAATCAAAATTAATCGTAATCTAATTTTCCTAACTATTTGACACTCCTTAAATTGGTGCATCAATGTCTATCACATGCAGCTTCTCAATAAGAAACTCATAGTTAGGTCCAAAGAGCCACTTTTTTAAGAACATAAAGTATCTATGTGATGTTGGAACAAATACCATGTAAATAACCCATGTTGGAATCTTCATCTTTATAAAATGTCTACCAATTTCAATATGTTTTGCCCTATTTTGCGGAATTGGATTATGTGCAATGCTAATGGCTATCTTGTTATCACACAATACAAGAATAGTCACAGGTCTTTTTAGTTCTTCCAAAACTAGTTTGAGCTACATCATTTAGCAAACCCCAAGACTCCATGAGCCTTAGATTTGTATTCCGCTTTACACTACTTTGAGCAACCACATTTTGTTTCTTGCTTCTCCGCATTACTAAGTTATCCATAAAAAGGAACAATAATGTGACGTTAATTTTCTATCATTGACCGAAGTTGCTCAATCTGCACCCATATATAGCTCAATATTTCATTGTTCATTCTTCTTAATGAATAGACCTTTCCCTAGGGAGCCTCTTTAACTATCTTGAAATTCAATATATCGCTTTAGAGTGCTTCTCATGAGGAGAATTCATGAACTGACAAGACTTACCACAAATGCAATATCAAGTCGCATGTTTAATAAATGAATTAACTTTCCAACCAGCTTTTTGTATTTGTTGTCCCCAAGCAAGCTTATGATTTGAATCATTAGTCTCTGTAGAATTATGACCACTTATTCCCGTTTCATCGAGTAGGTCAAGGATATTTTTTTCTTTGTGAAACCACAAATCCTTATTTTCATCAAGCTATCTTGTTTCCAAAAAAATATCCTAATGATCCCAAGTCTTTAATTTCAAACTCAAATGCAAGACCTTTTTAATTGCTCAGTCTCAACTGTATCATCCCCAATAAAAATAGTACTATCCACACACACTATGAGAATCAACTTGTCCCTGTATCATTCGTATTTTCAAATTTAGCGATTTCTCAAATCTCAAACCAAGCTCTAGGCAACTATTTAATCCATGTATAGATTTCTTTAGTTTGCAAACTTTTGATCTAAAACCTAGCAATTGATCCATATAAACTTCCATTTCAAAGTCTCCATTAAGGAAGGCATTTTTCACATCCAACTGCAACGAAGGCCAGTCAAGATTAAAAGTACTCTCACATTATTTAGCTTTGCTATGGGTGCGAAGGTTTCGAAGTAGTAAATAAGTGAAACCTTTAGTCACCAAGCGTGCTTTATATCATGAGAGTGATCCATTTGACTTATACTTGATTGTGTACACCCATTTGCATCTAACTTTTTCCTTTTCTTGCGGCAGATCCATTACTTCCCATGTTACATTTTTCTCAACTTTTAAGAATAGCCTCTTTCCACTTGGGAACCTATAGAGCATCCTATATAGCCTTTGGGATTTTGACAAGATAACTGTGAAGTAAAAATGAAGAAGGAAGATAGATTTTTGTAAGAAATAGAATTTGATATAGGGTGTTTGGTATCAGTTCTAACACCTTTCAGTTAGCTATGGAACATTAAAATTAGATAAGCTATACTCATATTGAATAGACTTATAATTAGGTGAATTGACTTAGATACGTTCGACATGAGAGTTGCCTAGAGATTTGGTGGATTTTTTATCAACGTTTGGTGCAAACTCTACACAATGCATAGGAGAATTAGTCTCATAGCCTCAAATTTGTTTCATCAACAATTCCATGCAAGTTTAGAAGAGAGAATCTAAATAATGGAGAAAGAATATGTAGAGAAATGACAACAATTCTGCCATCCAGCAATAGAAATCCCTTTATTTAAGGGATAGATATGGACTAAATAACAAAGAAGATATCAGATACATTCCTAGCTCTATATATAAAAATGTAGAAATAATGATAAGATCTTACACTAACCCTAGAGTATCAGGAACTAACTGCAATTCTAATATCTTAAGTATTCAAAAAAATCATCTAACTTGAGGCTAATGTAGAAAGTCGAAAAACATATAAGTAGTTGCATTGTTGCACATGCTAACCAACGTATGTCCATCATGGCAAATGCAGCACAAAGATGAACAAGAAAATAGCAAATGGACAGAAGTTAATCTAACAAAGTGAAATAGATATGGCACTACAATAATAAAAGAAATTAAATATCAACAAATGTCGATAACTTTTAGTAAGATTGTTCACTCTTAGTAGTATGAAGATGAAGTTTGACTATAAAACTCTCATTTTTTTTTGTTTGTGAATATTTCCAAATCTTTCCTTGATTAAAGTAAATGTCGGAAAAATATACATATAATGGTAAATAATGCTCTGCAGCCAATTAGATTAACAAGTAAAACTACTCTATGTATAACAATTTTGATCATCTTCATCTTATGCATTTATGATATTCTTTATGTACATTAGGTTGAAACCCTTAAATTATACAAGAATACGGTGGGACTTGGTCACACATACGATGATAATCATGAAATAAGTCTCTATGGTCATGATTTTAAATATTCCAAATCATAGAATCTTAAGAGAAACAGCATCTAAAATTCAAACAAACTTGCACTAACAATACATATTCTAAGGAGTTTGATATTGCCCCATTTCATGGGCAATCTATGTTAGACATAAATACATATTAGTAAGTGCTTGTTAGAGAATAAGTTGACTAAAGACTTGCCTAGAGAATCCACTAGGCAGTCGTAGTGGCACGTCTGTAGTGAAAAATTCTCTAACTTATGATAGTACATATAATTAGTCCTTTAACTTGAGATTCCATCATAACATTGTATTTAGGTCCTTGTGCTTGATTTTGCTCCGACCATGTAGTGGGTCGCCTGGGCCTTAGGTTGGGCACAAGCTACCTAAGTATGGAAGTTGGTGAGTTCCAAGATGGAATCCGTTCCACTCGTCGCAAAAAACAAGTTGATCTCCTATGTATTCTATGATAATTAGTTCCAAGAAACCCCTGTGCAAGATAATATGACAATTTGGAAAAGGAGTTATCTAAAGATGAGGTCATAAACAAAAATCGAACATCAAAAATAGATACATAATTATCAAAGTTATTAGGGAATCGACAAATATCTTGCCCTAGGCCTTTAGGAGATAGGAATCGGAAGACTACATTTGTATGACAATTGTAAGTGAAATAACTCATCCAATTGATTAGACTACACAGGCTTGTGCTAAATATCAACTATGGAGATAATAAAGATTAATTGAAAGAGTGATTAGTTTAAAAGAGTTTAGATTAATTGAAATATTTGATATTTACTAAATCACAAAAAGTTATGAACCCATATCTAATTAATTGGTGAAACTAAAAGGTCACACACAAAAGCCTTGAGTACTCTAATTGGAATTGGAGAAATTATCTAAGAAATTAGATAATTAAATTGGTCAAGTTTAAAAGAGACCGAATTGATTAATTAAGAGTTGGTCACAATGGCTTGATTAATTTAAAGTGTTAAATTAATCAAATAATTTTAAATTTTAAATTAAGCCAATTAAGTTAAAGTCTTAATTTAATTGAAGCCATGTGACAATTTAATTGGTCTAGTCAACTTAAGGAGTTAAGTTGATTTAATTAATTGAAGAATCTAATTTTGGAGGAAAAATTTAAATGAAAGAGTCCATTTAAATATTAGGTGGCATTTTAATTTCATAAATAAAATTAGATTTTAATTTGTGGAAATTAATTTCCAACTAAGCAAGCAAGTTGGCATACTAGTTGACAAGGTGTGAAGAATGCATCTAGAGGCATCCATCACACCTTATAAATACCCTCTCACACCAAACACAATGGCCAACCACCTCTCCATTTTTCCCTCCCAAAATTCTCTCAATTAGTTAAGATTAGAAACTACTCTCCTAGATTCTTCCCACATCTCCTGCTCTTCCAAACTTTTTAAACCTTTTCTCCACCACATTGCTCCTTCATCTTCATTCTATTTCTAGCATTAGAGTGAAGATTTAGTGTAAAAAGTGTATGAATGCCTTCAGAGACACTACGTTTGGAGTGTTGGATTGTTGGTGAACAAGTAAGATCACTTGAAGAAGGGTTCTTCAAGAGGTGATTCAAGGAAACCCAACCAGCAGCCTTGGTCATTGGTGCACAACTTTTGCTGCTATTTTGCCACTATTTTGAGGACTTTTGGAGGCCAAAAGTTTCTACTCTTGGAGGCCAAAGAGTGTGAGGAAGAGTCCAAGTAAAGAAGAGTGGGAGATCTTCATTAGAAGAGTCTTTTGAAGGATCTTCAAGTTGATTTTCGTGAAAGTCAACCAAGGTACTTCTTCTTCACTCTAAATCCATAATTATAACATAATCTAAATCCTTGGGTGTAGTGTTGCAAGTTACTTTTGGACTCTTTAATTTCCTATAATAAATGGATCCTTGCCCCACTACAGCCTTCATATAATTGGAAATCCAGCAAATGTATAGATTATTATCAAATTTGGTGCAGCCATATGGCAGAATAGCGCACAAGAGGGGGCATTGTGAGCTAGGAAGGGCCATCTCGAGTCAACAATATGAGTTATTTTTCCAAGTTCAACAATCAGTGTGAACTCTCCTTGAAGATGTACAAAGGGCACTGCAGTTGGGATTAGATCTTTTAATTGATTGAGACTCTTCCTAGTGTAAGAAGACTTACTTATATGAGATCCTTTTCCTAATGGAATAAGAGATGATAGTTTTCCTCCTCCAAATATTCTCTCCGAAAATACTCTTTTAAATTGCAATATATTTTTCCCTAGAGCATCACCAAGATCCCATAGATTTGAGGTAAGCAAACGAGTAAATAGCTTAATGGTTATCCACCACGCAAGCAAGACTTATTTGTGGTTGATTCCAAACAAGAGTTTTTGAATAGGACTTGTAGTTTGGCTAAAAAAAGACTAGCAGGTGAGGTTGACCCAACTTAGGTGGATCGAGCTTATGTGGATCAAGATATAGGCAATTCGATCCACATCATATTGTGAACTTAAGTGTCATGTATTACTTTTCATGTTTGCTGTCACTAATCATAAACTTCCAATAGTAGCAATAGTGAGTTTAAAAAGTTTTAGGACTTGTTTGAGATTTTAGATGTTATGTGCCTTGAATTATCTTCTTGGAATATTTTAAAGATTTAAATCTAAATTTTACAAATTTTGCATTTTGCTTTTTGTGTTTTGGGGCATCTATACGTTAGCTTGACTTTGTCGCTTTAAGCTCTTGATGACCTCATACCCAGCATGAGCATGTTGTGTCCCTTTTAGGTCATTAAATTGGAAATCTAGCCCTGTATAATCTTTCAAAAGTCATGACAAAGCATCATATTTGTGTCAAACTACCACTGAGCTAATAGCTTCATTGTTTTTGGCCTACAACTTCCATAGGGTGGTCACGTGCTTAAGCCTCCTTGCTACAATAGTTTGCAAACAAGACACCTCTTAAGTGGAGAGAACAAGGACAAACTTCAGCTTAATTAAAATCCTAGTAGGATTATGGCAACACATTATTAGAACTTCTCTAAGGTCATTCCAACAAAGGTCTCTACATTAGTTACCTTTCCCTTTTGTTTATAGATAATCAAATTCCTATACTATCATTAAGCAATCATTCTACAAAATCTCATTTTCACCAATTATTTCATAAGCATCTCACTACATTATAGCTATACTATTACCATCCAATCATTTGACTTATCATTCCCCATCGTTATAAGGGTCTCATTATATAAATAAATCATTGATACTTCTGATGCCTACCCAGTTGTCTCATACAATTGCCAACAGTGAAGTCCCTTGGTAACATATTTGAAAAATGCTTGCATGTTAGAGCAATGTTCTATAAGCCAATAAAATTGGTAGAGTATCACGCTTGCATAAATTTTCTTATCAATTAATAATGATAAAATAAACAACTTTTCTTCATCGTTATATTCTTAAATATGCATTTGACTAAATCCATAAATCATGCATAAATATTTAAATATGGTCATATAAACGATGAGATACATTCCCAAAAGTTCTGATCTTACATGTTCCTAGTTAACAAAATCATTGAGCATGGACGTCAATTATTAAGATAGACTAGTACATGTGATGTCCCCCAATTGATTGTGTCTAGTTGAATTGCCACCGAACTAGAGATAATAGTACATGTATGTCAACCCTTGTAAAACAACAATTTATTGAATTCTTACACTAAGAAATTCAAAATTGGAATTTATAATGCTGAGTAATGAATTCCTTTTGTCACAATTATGCAAGACTAGCCTTCAGACTTATAACACCAGAGTAACCTTACATGCACACGATTATACTTTGATGGATCTTTTTACTCCTTGAGAATCATTAAGGGATGTTTATTAGACATAATCCATACATGCTCCAAGGTTTGTGTATGTCAACAAATAATTTCACTCATCAAATCAAATGAGAAATTATCCCTAAGTTTTTGGAAGTGCATAACTTGGGAATCTTTCACTATTACGGGATGTATATTAGAAAAGTACTTATCAAATTTTATTATTAAGTCATAAACTTAAAATGCTATATAATTATTAACTATTATCTTTCCAACAACTTCATATCCTAAGTTGAATAAGTATATTGGATTATGAAAAGACCTTTTTACGTAACAATCACAATAGAAAAGGTTCATGTATATTTTTAGCTTTATCTAGATCTTCCAAGCATCTTCCCAAACATAGCCATAATTTGTAGGAAATTTTAGAATTAATGAGATTATTTCTAATTTAATTAGTTAAAGAGTTTAATTAAGTATGGCAAAAGAATGTCTAATTGAATCCACATGTCATGATCCTACTACTAGATTATTGGTTAACAGAAAAGGCTACACACTTAGTAAATAAATTCATGTTTAATGGAAAATAAAATATTTTTTGACAATTTATTTAGAAGTTGAATCAACATTATATTGATTCTCTATTCGGGCAGAATTGACAAAGGTAGGGCAAATGGGAGCTACATTAGGTTTTGGGAAATCTAAACTCAATAGGAAATGAATAGGTTGTTTGTGAACCTAGGCCCAAAAGGAGAAAAAGGTTAGTTATTGAAATGCTATGCAAAGAAGGAAACTTGAATAGGTTTCAAAAACTCATTCAAATAATAGTATAACTTCTATGAGGTTCGAGAAACTAGCCAAAGAAAAATTAGACCTCAAGAAGACCAATCCTTCTATGAAAATTTTGCCACCCCACCCCCACCCCCACCCCCACCCCCCAAAAAATGGGAAAAGAAATTCGGCTTTCATCCTTCCCAAGTGGTTGCACTTTGAGTTCTCTCCCAAGTATCTCCCCCACAAAATACATAAAATAGTTTGATGTTGTTTCCATAATGATACACGAAGTAGTTTATGTTCTTCACAATTAGAATCATTACTCTCTCATGTTCTAGCACAAGTAAAGAATGTCTAGAGATTCGGCGTGTTGATTAACCTTAGTGGAGATAGATATGCTATTAAACGTACAAGAAGTGGACGACAATGGAAAAGGAGAGAATTCAACTTCTTAAATCAGTCAAAAGCAATCAAAAGTCAATTTAGCTCATTCTTATAATTGAATTGATAGAAATTACATAACGATCAATTGATTGCCATAAAATTTTAATAAGTGCCATGTGGCCTAATTCCTAGCGGAACTAACAAGTAACAATACCATGAAATAATTGGCAGGGAGGTTCCATAAGTTACCATTTACCAAAGTGATTTCAGTGAATGGCCACAAATCTCAAGCACACTATTTAATCGTAGAGGTTGACCCTAAGTTTGGCCCCAAGAGATTAAGAGACTTAACAACAAGGAATAAATAGTTCATTACATCCAAACAAATTAGGCTTCTAGCCTTATATCATCAAAGCCATTATCCCAATGGCTTTCTCTTGTTCTAACTACACTTGACTTTAGGATACAAATGTGGACATTCCCAAGGTTGAACTATTTGCCATGCAGCAGATCAATTATTGGCAACAAGTTAAAAAACGAGCATAAAGGTGTTTAGAAAACTAGTCGCATGGCATATTAGTCTTTCCTACATCTTCTCCATTGGCTAAAAAGAAAGAGGAAATCCCATCAAGTTAACTATAAACTTTTTGTCCATATGTAGCATATATATAGAATTTAAGAAGAATTGCAATGTCGTGGTTCATATGCCTGTGAGCTAAATACGCCTTCAAGAAGCCACATGCAAGCGCCATTGAACCTTTCCTATTATTTGTAAATAGGGGCCACATAGTTGTATTAATCTAGTTTCATGGATGAACTTTTACAGAGCATACTTCCTTGAGCCTCTATCTTCCTGTGTAAGTCAATGTCCAGTGGAGCAAAAATCTTCCGCCAAAGAATCACAACAACCACTAGCTGCCACCATTGCAATATTCGATTGTGGAAGTATTTTTATGATGGTAGTCATTGGTTCCTCTCAATGAAGTCAAAGAAGATCTATTCTGAGAGGAAATATCATCTACTTTCACATACTACTTGGACGCCAACAACTAAGGTTGTCGTTGTGATGCAAGTTACTTTTCCAATCGCAAGCACTAAGAAGGCATCACTTTAGAACTAGCCATAACTGTCTATTGGTCTATATAAACATTACCCATGTAACAAAATTAATCGCATGGAATGAATTTTAGAATTTCCTCTGTAACTATGCTAGTCTTTGAGGTTCTGGTGTCGTATCATGATTAGAGAAGATTAAACAATAATTAGAAAAAGCATACTTGATAGAACACCTAATTTTAGGTAGAAGCATTTGTAAGCATATTAAATTTTTGACCAATTGAGAAGTGACGTGTAAAATCATATATTAAATCTTAATTTAAAATTTTCTATTTAAATTTTAGGATATATTAAATTTAATTTCAAAAGATAAATAGTAAATTTTAATTAATAAATTAGTATTTATTTTATATTCAAATTAAGAATAGACACGTGTCAAAGATGAAATATCTGCATTCACGGACCAATCAAATCAAAGATATTTGATATTGATATTATCTTTTGATATTTGATATTATCAAATCAAATATATCCCAAATTATCTTTTGAAATTTAATATTATCTTATCAAAAAGATAACCTTTGAAGGATTCAAGTTAATCTAGAAGTCTTACTTTAAGCACCTATATAAACGGTGATTTCAGCTCATTTGACAGAACACAAATTCCAGCAAACAAGAGAAACTGAGAAGAAGTCCAGCAATTCTCTCAACCAAATTCAAGGAGATCCACGACATTTAAGGCGTTCTTCACGGAATTCATATATTTTTGGTGTTTGATTCAAGATCAAGGTGCGAAACCCTTGAATTGGTGTTATTTTTATTCAAGGAAATCCACGACATTCAAGGTGTTTTTCGCGGAACTCTTATATTTCTAGCGTTTAATTCGAGATCAAGGTGCGAATCCCTCAAATTGGCGTTATTTTTATTCAAGGAGATCCTCAACGTTCAAGGTGTTTTTCGCAGAACTCATATATTTCTAGTGTTTGATTCAAGATTAAGGGGCGAAACCCTCGAGTTGGCGTTATTTTTATTCAAGTCAAATTTAAGAGAGATCCACGGTGTTTAAGGCATTTTTCGCAGAGCTCATTAAATTCAAAATTATATTTGGAAGGAAAGAATCACAGGATTAGATTAGAAATAAAATCCACAGTTGATTGATTGATAGATTTTAATTTTATTTGTACAATGTTTCTTGTCTTGTAATTTTATTTATTGCAGACAAAGAAAATTTGTTATTACAGTATTCTTTACTCTTGCTCTAATACATCACGTAAAAGTATTTCAGTCTGTAAAGAAAATAGCAAGTCTAACCAACATGACTAATGATTGATCTCAGAAGGACAAATATTTTCTAGCTTCTCCTAGTCTGCAGAAGTGCTTCTATAATAACTAATCTATCTTACTTCCCACATTTATTCTTGTTGCCAATATTGGTTTTCCTTAACAAATGAACGCAGTCATGGACACTAACAATTTCCAAGAAAATTAAAGAAGCAGACAAGTGAAGATGAATCAATTCTGATCTTGCCATCCAGCTAACATTTATGGCTTATGGAGCAAAAATTCCTTCATCACCTATGTTTTCCAATCCATATGCAACCTCTCCACTCTAGAAAGGAGTTAAGACATCCAAACCTACTCTTCTAATAGCAGAGAAGTATCTGTTTCATGTATTCATTGTAATTCATGAGCTTACTGACTCAACCTACTAGAATCGGTAAAAATATCTAGGAAGCCCGTTGACTATCAGATCATAACTCATAAGACTCAAGGCCTGAGAAACTCAACCCTCAAGAGTCCTTCTAAAACAATGGATATAAGAATACAGTCATTAGGTTGCGCTCATCTAAGATCCCAACTCAACAAGATGACACCAAGAGAACATAGTTATAGGTGCTCTTTCCATGATTTTGTCATTGAAAACTTGAAACATTTCTTATAATTTCCAAAGCGATTGAGTTAACAAGTTCTCCACATGCAAACCTGTATCTTTGGTTTGTATTTCTGGGGATGGAGCGTTAAGTTGGCAAGCAAGAATATTTAGCAGGTAATATGGTCTCGAGGATATTAAAATCTCCCACAACTTTCTATGTCACCATACTACTTGTAAAGGAGCTATCAACTTCTAAGATAATTGTTAATAACTGTGAAAATATACCTCAAACAAAATGCTTCTTCCAAGAAATCAAGCCATACCTCATGATCACCACCTTGGCCACCTTTAGGAGGAATTCTTCCAGGATGATCCGGGGGATAAACAAGGACAGCCAGCAGATTTTCACCATTTGAATTTAGAATATCAGTTACATCAACAGAATGCCTTCGGAACATCCCCTTCAGCAGTACCTCTTTGTGCCCATTTAGATAAACTTCAGCGGAGTAATTTATAGCACGAAAATTTAGATCCACATGCTGGTTCGTTGACTGAGATCAATTTGGAAGATCAATTATCCGAAAAAGGCCAGAAAGGGCGGGGTTGTACAACTTTGATTCTCCAGAAAAATAAACATAAAGAGTTTGAGTTGAAGAAAAAATTAATGGCAACAAATTCATCAGAAAAAATAATTAATTTCCCATGCACTAAGAACACAATCATCAGGAAAAGAAAACTAATACACACAAAAAACTCTCGGTAGTTTTATTTGTAATCAAAATTAATAGCAATTAAAGGTATGCATTGCAAGCACAAGGCAATTCCTTTCCCTTTTTCCTGTTTTTCTGGATATCAAATACACCAATGCAGCTGATGAATGCCAGAAAATCATTCATGCTGAGATTGCTAAACATATGAATTGATTGGATTGCAAATTCCATAAATAGAGAAGTCACTTCGTTAGAAATAGGTTACAAAGTAAATGATTTCTAACAACCACTAATGTGCTTTCTAAATTAACAAATTGGGTCGTAAACTTTAGAATAGACCTTGTCTTACATCCTTGAGTTTGAGAGAGCAGTCAGGACTCTTACACAACAAACAATTTCCTTCTTAGACCTCATCTCAAAGATTCTGAGAGAGATAAAAAAGTGAGGGAAGGGGTTAATGGCTGCTTAAGATTTAAGTATGGCCTGAAGTAGGTGGAGGCTCTCCTTGCAAACAAAGCGTTCTGTCTTTTGGGAAAGGTGGTTTTCTACTTGCCAAGCAAGCATTGATGTTGAAGCATGAAAAGATCAAGCGTAAGCATGTTCTGGAGTTTTATTTGTGCTAAGGGTTGTATATCCTTTCAACCACAGTAACATTGTGGTCATACTTGAAAACAAGAAGCAAATCATACAAAATAATGATTTGCAAACCCAGATAAAACTTGGTTAGAGTAGTAGACATATTTATAGCAAAGCACTCTAAAACTTGGGTCTGCTATTCTATTTTTAGCATTTGATTGACAACTTCGCACTTTCATGTTGCAAACTGGAATTTAGAATTCTAGTGATACTTCAAATCCTGACAAATTATTCTTTTTCTTGCATATGAATACATTGACAGAAACTTATTTGATCGCAAAGAAATATGTGAATTTCAGTCATTTAGAAGTTCTGCACTATTATTCACTTGAGTTCCTGCTGCCTTCGTACCTAGTGTTAGTTCCAGCCAACTTAAATAATTCCACTGCATTCACAAAAAAGGTTTTGAAGCCTATACCACTTTCCGTTTGCATACTTTCGCACTTTAGAGTTGATAGGTCATGTTGGCCGATTGCCAATGACTAATGATTCACTTACCAGGATATTTTCTTATGCAAGCAATTAACTGAACCTTCATTTTTTCATCAAATAAGTACTTATGCAATACAAAATCTTATGTAACCAGCACGCTAACCTGCTCAACCAAAAGTGTGATAACCATCTAAAATGCCTCAACTATGACAGACTATAACCACTTAAAACTGCAGCAATATTGTTTTGTTCCTGCACTTGCGCTACTGTGCAGAGAACTTCAATAATGTGATTGGGGCAGACAGGGAATATGTGTTTCAGATAGATGAGTGATGCCTCCATGCTTTTAACAAAACGGCAATGGAAATTTACATGCTATATAATATTATACTATTTACATGACATATAAATGGTTAAGCTGCAGATACTTTTTGACACAGGACTCTTTTTTGAATGTGTCAGAGAGAGATTCAAATAAGTACTCATTTTAGGGAATCGAAGGTCTTAAGGATAAATGATGTATATGATGCTTTTACAGGGGGAGGAAGAGATGATAATAGTACAAATTGACCCAATAATGTGTATTTGAGGTACCATACAGCCTATACTGCTTGTTAACCTTAAGATAGGATCCTTCTTTAGCAATAGAATACTTAACCTTTACTTGTGTGTAAAGACTACCACTAGTAGAACTTTTATGTCCTTTTTAAACCTCAATTCCTGCTATTCAATATTTCACAGCTGAATTGATTTTATTGATCTTGAACAATATTACATCATCTTGGCATCAACTAGGCAAAAATCTTTTGCTGTGGTGTCATTTATCAGTCTCACAATAAAATAAATTTCAGTAAGGGAAAAAAAAGATTACAAGGAAGAGGACAAGACATCCTAAATATCACATGAGTAAGTAACATAAAAGTCGCTAGCCAATCTCTCTGCAAGTTCCCCAAAGATAAACCCCTACATAGACCTATCTCAATGAAGGTCTCACAATAATTCACATTATTATCTTTTTTCATTACTAACTTGGAAGCCGTATTACTGATAACGGTAGCACAATAACTTCTGGCACTACATATTAGATCCTCATGGCTGAAACGTCAAGAAATCCTATGCACTCTAATTTTCCTGCTCCAAACATTAGTACAATATACTGACAGAAACATACGAGTAAGAAATATTTCTGTATTCTTCTCAATCTGAAAGCTTAGAATACATGGTAACATCAATTTCTAACTTTCTTCTTCACAAAATGCAACATGTAAAAAGGAAGATTAGCTTATTTTAAACCAATGTTGACAATTCATAATTCTAATATCCTAATTCCAATTCAGGATTTCCAGAACTACCATGTCTGAGTCCTCTCAAGAAAATAAGCAGAAAATAATCGATGAATCAGGTATCATATCAAGATTATAAATGTTGTCTTAGCAAGTTATTAGTTCATTTGACTCTGACCACGGTTCTTGGGCTAATTGTTGGTCAATTCCGCACAAACAGCTACTTAATTGTTTTTGAAGGAATGTAAAAGTTTTTTGTGAAGTTTTAATTTACAACATCTTTTTTCTTTAACAATCCATGAAAGAGAGACCAACTTCGAAAAAATAAAAAGAAAAAATAGCCATATTCATTAAACAATGTCTTCTTAATTTCAAGCACAACCTCTAGTTTCAAGCCCCTGTCACTATTTTCCTATACATATTTGACCCTATGGTAACACAATTAGATCCTATAATAAGTAAATAGAGGACGGACTCTCGGTTTATTCCATGAAGATGATGAGGAAACGAATGGAACCTATCATACCAAGATTCTTCAAGCAAAAGTTGTTTGTGAGAAGACCAAAACTTGCAAAGAACATCAATTTCATATTCATATGTGTGCATATATAAATATATATCCATAACATTGGAATGTACTACATACCGGTTTGCATTCAAATGTCGTGAAAAACCAGAAAGTATAATATTCTCTTCCAGAGTCAGCAATATCCAAAATTGACTCATTTTCCAATCCATAGAAGGGATCAGGCACAAGCTTGTTCTTCACAAGGGTAGCCAAAACGCTGATAATCCAAATCACCCAAATTCAGTTGAAAATGCATTTTTCTTATAATTCATGGAAAAATAATAAGGGCTCCTTAAATAAATCAAATGAATTTACAGAAGTTTTCAACAGTCACAGCAGGGTACCCCATCGGCTGCTAAAACGAGCTACATATACTAGTGAAAAATATCAGTCCTTATCAACTCAAAGCCATTTGATAATCGATTGACTCAATTCTATAACCATAAAATTCAGTCAATATTTACTCCGATATGTTGATAAAATGACAGAATATTTCCAGGCCATTAAATCAACCGTCCCAGAATAACAAAAAACGAAGGGAAAGAGAAGAATTTCGAGGCGAAAAAAAGGAACATGGTAATTACGTTCCGGGAACTACAGCTTCCATCCATGGGGACTGATGAGGTGTAGGAGGATGAGTGGTGGTGAGCTCAATTCCGGTAAGGTCGACTTCAGTGGATCGCGCCGCCAACCACCCTTTATCCAACACTCTCTTCCCTATAGCTTCCGCCATCTAAAGAAGTCGCTATCTCTCCCTCGAAGCTAAAGAAGCGAAGCACATAGTCAAAAATTGGGATTTGGGTTTGCAGAAAAGCGAAGACTATTCAAGAATTGTGGAATTGGGCTTGCTGAAAAGTGAAGTGATGGTGCGTAGGTGCGTGGGCGGTCCACGTCATGCGTTGTCGTGGGCTGTTATTACAGACAAAAATGAGCATTGGTACATTCATTTGTCGGTGCACTGACCTCGGCGAATAAAATTAAGAACGAGGATCGATTAATTCTTGGTGGCGGCGGTACTACGATGATCGACGGGGTCTCAGCATCGTCAGCGGCAGCAGCAGCATCATTATTATTATTGAATTTCTGGGCTTGGGGATCTGGTCCACGTGGTGGGTTTACGGATACAGATTATTTATATTTCAACTAGTAATTTTAAGGGTTAATTAGGATTAATTTTTTTTATTTATTTTCATTTTACACTTTATTTCCTATTTGATTTGTTAAATACTAAATTTTTTATTTTTTTTCAAAAATTTAGGAATCACACTTTAAATTTAAAAAAAAAACTTAAATATTCTTGTATTTAACCAAAATAAACAAAAAAAAAACAATAAATGACAATTGTTTTCTTCCCACTCTATTAAATAACAACTTTTCTTCAAAAGTAATTTTTTTTTTAGAAAACGTCTTCTCCTCTCTAGAACAAAAGACGTAAAACTGCCTAGACAATGGAAAAGGCAAAACGAAATCAAAGCAAGAAGGTAAAAAAAATCCTACTTCTCTACAACTTGGTGAAAATGGAACAACCGAGCACCAATAAGGTGCAAAGAACAAAAGGAAAAGAATATGGTCCAAGAAGTATGTTTTCTGTTACTTATTTCGTGGACTTTGCTTTCTTTTAAATGTGCATATTTTTTAGTTCTACAGGTAGATTTTCTCATTTTCTTTGTTTGAACTTTTTTATAGTTGTTAAAAACTTGAGCCCCTTTGTTATATATATGATTTTTGTTGTAATATTTGAAAAAAAATTATTTGTACTTGAAATATATAAAAGTTATACTATACTTCACTTTCTTGGAATTTATACTTCTTATGCCTAAAATTATAACTTGAAATTATCTAAAACTAGTAGTATATAATCTATTTGTATAAAATACATTTTGTAAACAACTGTAGTATAAAAATTCAAACTTTCAGTACATATTATCTAAAAGTATAGTATATAATCTGTGTATTTGAAGTACATTTTACAAATAATTGTAGTATAAAACATTCAACCTTTAGATATATTTATCTAAAAGTATAGTATATAATCTGTATATTTGAGTACTTTTTACAAGCAATTATAATATAAAACATTCAACCTTTCGGTATACATTATTTGAAAGTGTAATATATAATCTGTGTATTTAAAGTATATTTTACAAGCAACTGTAGTACAAAATATTCAATCTCTCAGTACACATTATTTGAAAGTAGTATATAATCTGTGTATTTAAAATACATTTTATAAGCAAGTGTAATACAAAACATTTAATCTTTTAGCACACATTATCTAAATGGTAGTATATAATCTAGGTATCGAATACATTGTAGTACAAAACATTCAACATTTCAATACACATTGTCTGAAAGTGGTAATATATAATCTATTTATATACTAATTTTTTTATATATGATTGCAGCAAAGGCAAGACATAATGAGGTCTGCTCTCGTTGCTCCCCCCAATATTTTTAGACTAAAATAGAGCATGTGAAATTCAAGATGGAGTCAAAATATTTTGATGCATTATAAAAGACTCCTTTTTATATGTACATAGATATGCCTAAGTCAAGTTCTAGCTTCATTTGGTTTGAAACTATATTTATGAGGTTTAACCCAAAAAATCTATCATTTATTTTTGCAGAGGGGGTTGAAGTTGCATTTTCTGCAACCAAATTTTCTATGATTTTAGGGTTATCACATGTGGGGCAATTAGTTGATATAAGATTGAAGATGAAGTCTTCAACTATGAACTGCCTTTTTTCCGAAAAGTTGAAGAATATAACAAAATTTGAAATAGCAAAAGTGTTTGAGAAGCATGTGTATAAAGATAGTGAGAAGGACTTAAATGATTTTGGTAGGTTGTACATATTTTTTGTTTTTAATTGTTTTCTATTTCCAACTTCCAATTATTGGATTTCACAATTTCTCTTACCACACTTGGACTATCACACACCAAAATCTAACCATATAGTCTAATCTCGAGGCATGAAACTTAATTCCCAAATATATGAGTCGCTAATCAAAATATTGATCATAAATAAAACTTTGAACATTTCTAGTAGTCAAATAAATCTCAAAAATAGAAAGACTCAAAATATCTAATCCTTTGTCTTCACCTAAAAATGCATGAAAGTGACTAATAAGCTAATGCCATAACGAGCTAAAACTACCGCAGAAGTCCCAAAATAATACTTTAGTCCCAATTCTTGTCAGAAGCTGGATCCACCTCCTCATAAGGGCTAAGATTTAGGTATGCTAGAAGGAAGTTAAAGAAAAGAAAAGACTGTGAGCAAAAGACACAGTGAGTGCTAAGTGTATGCACCATGTGAGTTCATGATTTTAGCATAATTTTTTTAGTGAAAATGTTAAAGAGTTTGTACAACAAAAATAGTTGAGAGTTTGTACAGTGAAAATATTCAAGAAAAACATAAATAAAAATTATTTTAAACAGTTAGGTAGTAACAAATCAAGCATTTTATAAACAGTCAAATAGTAACAAGTCAAGAATTTCCTAAACAGTCAAGCAGTGACAAGTTAAGAGTTTAATAATTTATTTTCTAGACTATCAACTTAAATACAATGATCAAACAGTGTTTGTTGTAGCTAGTCAACCTTATGATTCTCATCGTAACAGTCCCTTATCACTCTGAGTAAGGTGTGACCTTACCAAAGCAGTGCCCGAGTATCCTCGGGAATTCCTATGACCCACCTCAACCACAAACGACTTCTGTTGTGCGCTAGGGGGATTAAACCATGGGGGCTTAGGGTTCAATTAGCTGGCCAACTGCTACCTAATGAAGTCCCCTGCACACCCAGACCAAGTTGGATCCAACTAACAATAACAGTAACAGTAATTCCAATAGTTTAATTGATCATCGAATTTAATTTGCTAGTCTAGGAGCATAAGAAAAATCATGAAGCATAAGTTTTCATTTATCTAAAATTAAGACAACAGAAAAATATTTCTTTTATCCAAAAATAAAATAAAATAATTATTTCTTTTGTCAGCAATAAAACAAGAAAGGAAAATAAAAAAAAATTATTTAGTGTGCAGTAGAATACATATAAAGTGCAGTGTTTTTTGAAAATAAGTTACGAGCAAACGATACAATAGTATATATCCTTATGATTTTGAAACATAATATCGTATAATACATAGATTTAGACACTCACAATACTTATCGGATTGAGAGTTGTCCCTAAATATATAAGTTTCAAATCACAAGCAGAAACAATTCCCAAAATTTAATTAAAAATCATAGATCTTCATTGGCATTCAGAAGTTACTAACCTATGTCCTAGACAAATTGAAGAATGATCAAAAGAACAAGGCTACTAAAATCTTTGGATTATTTGCCACTATTTACTTTAAGATTTCAAACTATGTAATCTTAAAATGTTTAAAATATCTTAAAATCCTAATCTAATCGTATCACCGACTACCAAGAGTTATATCTTCCATCAACTCTAATTTTCGATGCCTAGATAATTTCAAACTCTTTAATTTATAAAAGTGAACTAATACTTATGATTACAAAGGAAAAGAGATGCATAAAAGTTACCAAAAATTAATATCTAAAGAGTCCTAATATAGTTGAAATTATAGACCTAATAAATTATTAAATTTTATTGTATGTGTAATGGTATAAAGTGATGGAAGGTGTGGGGGTATGGCCAATGATGTGTGTGTGGCAACACAGAAATGAGTTATTTTGACATGTATTGGTGATATGTGTGGCAGCCATGTATGCATTTCTAGGAGCACATGTAAGGATTAAGATCACTTCAACAAATCTTTTATGCATGAAAACTTGCCCATTTAGGAAACTGTTGAGAATTAAAAAAAAAAAAACTAATTCCATCAACTAAAAGATTTCAAATCATTTCCTCAACTAGAAATTTGTTTAAAGATTCCAAGAAAAAAACTAATTAATGGCATAGCATAAAAGCACGAAATAATTTATAAATCTGAAATTATTTTGTTGTGTATACATTTCAATGATTTCAAATTGTTTTTCTAATAATAATAATAATAATAATTATCCTAAACGATATTTAATTGAATGAATTCCAGTAAAAAATAATGAACGGAGTTACAAATTACTCATTAAAATTTCAATTCAAGAATACCCTAACACCCCCCCCCCCTTCTATTCTTATTTTTAAGAATCCAATTTTCAAAAATTATGAGAGTATTGTCTAAATTTACAATGATAATTTCATTAAAAATAAAGGGTGCAAATCAATTCAACCAATATTCCTCACCATCTAAAACTAGAAGCAATAAAATACTTTAAAAAAACTCTAAGAAGAAAGAGACGAAGAAAATAATATATATAGATATATATAGATATAGATATAATAGGAACACATCTTAGATTCTATTTCTAAAATCAGGGAGTAACCAATCATTAACCTTACTGTATTATGTGAGGCTGCCCACCGCTATATATTTACTTGATTAAGGTATCCATGCGGGAAATCAATTAGCGTGTGAAGATTTCATAAAAGAAAGGAAGAAACAAAAGGCTCGGGTGAAGGGGGAGGCGGCTAAGTAAGCATTAATTGATTACCTCATATACTCTTACTGTATGCACCTTTCGGCAGGCCCACTTTCTTTTTTCTTTCACTTGTTTTTCGATCAATTTCTCCTAAAGCAAAAGTGTAAATTGAAACATCAAGAAGCCAATTAAGATTTCACCAACAAATCCCTCAACCAACAAATTTACTTGATCTTTATTTTAGTGATTTGGTGATAATCTGTCGTCTTCTGTCCTCCCTCTCTCTCTCTCTCTGTTTTTTTTCCTTCATTTTTTATACTTTTTTTTTAATCTAAGGATGAAATTAGGGTTTTGATCTCTAGGAGAATGTATATATATATATATATATATATTTGAGGGAAGTGTTTAATATTAGAGGGACTCTCATTAATTTCTTGTAAGACTATGATAGGTCCACTATAATTCTTTATTATTGACTCCTAAGGTCTCAATAATTCAATTAGAAGTAGTAATATATATTAATTCAAGTAGAATTATAACATATATTTCCCAAAATATGGAATATTTTTAAGACACAATATAATAGTTATCAATATTGACCATGAGATGACTAATCATAATTTTTCTAATTTCTAACAGAATGTATATTTGCCTTATCATAACTTTAATTGACATAATAAATTAAAATAAAATAAGGCAATATATTTAATTAGGTATTAGATAAAATTCTAGGGCATTACACCTTATTATTTAATTTAAATAATAAATAGAATAAAATAAGGTAAAGTAATTGATTAAATACGAAATAAAATTGTGGGGCATTACATAGGCGATTTGTCAAGAGTCGATTTTTATGGATGGGGATTAGTTGCATACAACTTTCATCTCAAAGATATGAGGAACTATGTAGGAGGTGTAGATTGAGAAAGTAGCTAGAAGAAATACCTTGATGGGCGCACAATTGGTTTGATGGTAAGTGATTTTTATTTTACTAATAACATTGATTATATTTATATTTAAGTGAGTATAAGTTTTTCATTTATGAATGACAGACATGGGTTTACGAACGCATCCCATTATTGGGTTCCCCAAAGAATTTGTTTGATTTTCTATGCTTTTACCAGTACAAGAATAGTATACTTCCAAATAATGTGAATAAGACCAAGAATAAATTGAAACAAGTTACAAGAGATATGATAATAATTCATTATTATTTTATTTTGATAATTATTTTTATTGTAATAGGTTGTAGCTCTTGACCTTGCTCCAGAGGAGTTAGACTTGGCAGTTTTGATTAAAAAATCAGAGGTTGCCACTAAAGTACATATTTGTGATCATACAGTATTTGAAGCAATTATTACAATGAAAGATGAAGAAATTAAATCATTGAAGGAAAAAATTGCTTTAATAGAGATGATGACAAATCAAAGAGTAGGGTCATCAAGGGAAGTGTTGCTAAGGATAAGACTAATGAAGAGGAGCATAAGGAAGCTGGTGAGTATCTGTATAAGGGGGAACATAATTTAGTGGATGATACAAAGAAAGAAGGGATAATTTAGTGAAGAAAAATGAAGAAGAGGCTAATTTAGGGATTGATAATGGTGTTGGTGATGAAGCTGAAGATAGTTTGGATGAAGAAAGTCAAACAAAATGCCATAATGATCCCGCAACTTCCATCATCCATTTGACCACATAACCTCATACAACAATTCATGAAGCAGAGTTCGAAAAATCTAAACTTGAAGTGGCAAATATCATATAATTGATTATTATAGATGTGTGTAATCAAGATCACAAGAAACTAAAAAGGAAAGCAACATATTTTGTCAGCTCCTCAAGCATCACACCAACTAAATGTGGATGACAAGTGACAAAAACCTATCGTCCTCGTACAAAAAAAGACTAAGAACAAGAAGAGAAAAAGGTGTTGTAAACTACTTAATGTATTGTTTTTTTACTATTTTTATTTCATTTGTTTTTATTTTTACTCAGTGTGCTAGTATTTGTACACTATCTGTTTGTACTTCATTTATTGATATTTTGTACTTAATGGGCTTATCCTTTATACTTTGTACTTAATGTGTGATGACTTATCTTTATGTTGATGATATTTTTACTTAATGTGTTGATCTTTTGTACTTCAATATTAATACTTTATACCTAATCTGCAAATGTTTTGTACTCCAAGAGACAAAAGACATTAGCCAGATCCAAATAGGAGATAAATTAATCACCACAAAGAGGGAAACGCTTGACCATTATAAAGAAAGGACTGATTATAAAATTCATCCTCGTATTCCATAAAATGAGCGAGATGTCATCGACAGCTTTCTCTAAAGAGATAATTTGAGGTAACAAAATTTGCTTATGATTTTTCTTTTTAATAAATTAGTGTCTAAACTAACAATTAAAAATTATAATTGAGTAGGGTAACTGTCTGGGCAGGCAAAAAATACATTCTAGAAGAAAGACAACTTTGCGAGCTATTATTTGAGGAATGCCTTTATGATAACGTATTGGAGTGCTACATGTCCATATTATGTAGCCCATCTTTTAGGAAAGAGTGTCACTATGATGTGTGGTTTATGTCCACGATAGCTCAAGTGTGTGGTAGTTTCCTAACTTAATTTAGTTTACGTTATAAGTGAGACTAACCATTTATTTTAAACTTCATAGGCTAATATCTTAAACCAACTTGAGGGATGTAACATCCAAGATATAAAAGATGAAGAATTTTTCAAGTTCATATATGGACTTAACTCTTTCACATGTAAAGACTTGGAAGAGATCACCTTGGATGTTGTAAACACATGCCGTTACATATTGCTACCAATTAATCAAGACCATCACTAGCTATTGGTTGTCCTCCACACTTCAACTCGTGCTTTTACGTACATGAATACAATAATAGCCCCTAATACAAGCCGATGACTACTACCATTGTAAGTTTGCTTCCTTTCCTAAAAATTTCCTCACAAAGTTTATAGGTTGTGTTCTATTCTTGGTACCTAAAGCTTTCATTGGGGTGTCATTTGGATGAAAGCATGACAATTCAAAAATGTAGATAGCAACATTGGTCATTGGATTGTCGTATCTTTGGGTAGAATGTTTTGCTAAAGACACCAACAATTTCTGGAGGTATGCGGGAAAGTGCTCCATGGATATGGTTCGTGCACATATGGAGTTTTAACTAAAGTGAAACATATGCACATATGGAGTTTTAGTACAATATGCAGGAAATGAAGTACAAATATAGAACAAATGAAATATATACAGTGTTATGTTGAAGTACATTTCAATTAAACTGAAATATTATAGTGAGGTTCAGTACAATATACTAGAAATGAAATACAAATATAGAACAAATGAAATATATTTGGTGTTATGTTGAAGTACACTTTCTGCAATTGAATAATTAGTCTATAATAATTGTAGTAAGGATCAAGTATAATATTTTGAAACTATCGAACAAGGGAAAGTACACATTTGTATGGGTGATATGATGGATATGATCGCCAAATGCTTATGTGTTTACAACTTTCAATGCATAAGTATACTTTACACTACTACAAATGATAACTTTAATCTGTTGAATACTAGTGGTTATCACTTTAATACTTTAACACTATTTTATTCCTACCATACTAAATATCACACACATTTTTAGAGTCTTGGTTGTTAATTACCAAGAAATAAAAGACAAATCATCGAAAAAAACTCAAGTTCATCACTATTAGTACAAAAAGCAAGAAATCAAGTATATGATTGCCATGATGAAGTACATATGTACCGAAGTCAAGTATAAATCTCCCTCGGTGAAATAATGTCTCACGTATTTGTTCATTCTTTGGTAGTATATTTTCAATATAAATAAAGTATATATATATAGAACAAACAAAGTATATATATGGTTATGTTGAAGTACACTTTGTGTAATTGAATAATTAATCTCTAATAATTGCAGTGAGGTTCAAGTACAATATTTTGAGAATATCGAACAACTGAAGTACATATTTGTACGGGTGATAGGGTGGATATAATTGTCAAATGCTCATGTGTTTACAACTTTCAATGCATAAGTATACTTTACATTACTATGAATGATAACTTTAATTCATTAAACACTAGTGGCTATCACTTTAATACTTTAACATTATTTTATTCATGCCATACTAAATACTACACACATTTTTAGAGTTTTGTTTATTAATTACGAAGAAATAAGAGGAAAAATATGGAACAAAACTAAAATTCATCATTATTAGTACAAAAATCAAGAAATCAAGTGCATAACTGTCACAATGAAATACAAAAATAAAGAAATCAAATACATAATTCCCAAGATCAAGAAATAAAGTTCATATTTGGCATGAAGAATTACATATGTCTCGAAACCAAATATAAATCTCCCTTGTTGAAGTACAAAAGTATTGATATCTCAGACAATATGCACATTCTACATTTTCATGCTAAATCAGGTACATAATTGACACAATGAAGTACATAAGTCCCAAAATTAAGTACAAATCTTTTTTATTGAAGCACAAAAGCACTAATATCTTAGATAACATGCTCATGCTACCTTTTCGCTGCAAATCAAGTACATAATTGTTGCAACGAAGTACACGTCCTAAAATCAAGTATAAATCTCCCTTATTGAAGTACAAAAGCACTAATATCTCGAACGACATACACATGATACCTTTTCATGCTAAATTAAATCCAAAATTGCATAACGGAGTACTTATGTCCTGAAATTAAGTATAAATCTCCCTTATTGAAGTACAAAAGAACTAATATCTCAGATAACATGCACATGCTACATTTTCACACTAAATCAAGTACATAATTACTGCAATAAAGTACAAATATCCCGAAATCAAGTATAAATCTCTCTTATTGAAGTACAAAAGCACTGACATCTCGAACTACATACACATGCTATCTTTTCCTTAGAAATCAAGTACATAATTGCTATGTTAAAGTACAATGATAAAGTTCAATTCAATAATCCAAAATAGTCCACAAATATAATAAAATTTTAGTACAAATTAATAATCCAAAGTTCTTCAAAATTGTTCTCTAGCCACACAACACTGCTAATTTAGCTAGTTTATTGATTCTTTGCAAGTTTAACGACTATATCTTGTCCTGCTAGATCGTGTACACTTAATAACACATTTCTCAATTTGTGATAGAATCCTCTATGTCCTTTTAAGCCTTGGTTAAGAGCGGCAATCAAGTGTATATTGACACTGTCATAATATAGAGGAAACATATGCATATCATGAGTAGGAATAGGGTATATCACTACTTGGCATAATTGTGGATACATCTCAACTCAGTAATATTGATCGGTAAAGTCATATGGTGAAAGTGACTTTGACTCCATACAAGCACAAGCATGCTTGTATAGTATTTTATTAATCTGCCATGCTTTGCACAAATAAACCCTACTCTGTAAATCTACAGCATACGATTTGTCATGATCAATCACCTCAAAGCTCCAACCGCTAGATATGACAACTTTTAAGGTATGAAAACACATATAGTTGATTGCTAACTTCTTCTCTTGCTTGGAACATAATGGACCAACCATCTTGTGCGATTCTTCTTATTAATCATGCATTATAACCATTATTTGCATATATGTATGTGATCAACCATGGCTACAACTGACATAAATCAATTTTACTTACCTAATTATTCTAACATTTTGCTTGATTATTGTTTATTACCCTCTATCAATCCCCACTAAATAACGAATTTGCCCAACATTGTAGGTTAGATTGCATAATAAAGTTTCTGGTAAGCAGCATAGACTCCAAGATGCTGTCTATTTGTTGGGTATACTCCTACTTTCTAGGTGCATATGCAGCTTTCATAAAAACAAAAGCCCAATGTTTCTTGTTATATAGGGGTAATTCCTTAATACCTGAATTTAAAATAATAGGATTGTAATATGCTATATGTTATGAATTAGAGTTTATTTCACATAATAGTTTCACAAGTAAAGATAAAGTTTTATTTGTTTCTTGAAGTTATCTACTAAAGGTCTCAATTAATATGCATAGTGGCTACTAGAAAATATCATAGAGAGGGCCCAAAGAAGACCTAGATGTCAATAGGAAAAGAAAGTAAACTTTGATAAGCCAAACAGATATTAAGAATTTAAGACACTTCTTAGCTTAAAGCAGAACCACTCTCAATTAATATCATTTTTAGAGTCAACAATTGCATATGTTAACGTGAGTAAGTCATCATTACATCCTTACTAATAGCATTGAATAAGCTTCCTTTATACTTAATTTTAATATGGGTGCTATCTAAAAATATCAACGGCCTACAACCCATGAGAAAATCAATAAGGTATGTACTGAAACATATAAATAGCCAATGAAATTTTTGACTAATTAGGTCAATTTCACAGTCTGCAATACTTCCAATGTTTGTCATTTTCACAACATCATAAGATCATTTCTCAACTCCATGGATGACATTCATAGCTAATTCCTTATCCATCCATATTTTATGGTATCTAAGTTTCACACCATATTCTCTATGGATATCTTTCAATATGGTAGAGGGTCGAAAACATGGCTTTTATCTCAATTTATCCTTCACTATATTAGCAACCCAAATGGAATCAACTTTAGGATGTCCCCTTGTCCGAAGATTAACCTCACCACATGTGTGCTCTAGATTGCTTTTTAAATGTCAAATAATTTATCAGCCTCATGCCTTGATGTATATATTCTCTATTTGCAATTTTCATTACTGCAAATAGTTATGATTTTTTTGCTGTTATTTTTCTTATGTTGAAATGATCGCTTAGTAGCCATCACATAATTCTTAAGCATAATTCCGAACCCCTCAGAATCCTTGAATGTTTGGCATTCTCTATATATGCAATGCCTCCATGCATCAATTGAGTTGCTAACTAAAGCTAATTCATTGTGCGATGCATTGGTGGAACCAATTTCCTCCTTGAATGCATCCTTTGAGGTTGATAAATATTGTATAATTTTAGGTAATATAAAAGTAGGATAATTCGGTATGGTAGTACAATCTCAAATAAATGAGGTACAATTACAGAGTAATTCAAGTATAAAATACTAGCAAATTGGATAATCAATTAGTAGAATAGTTGAAATATAAAACTTCAATAATAAAGTATAATTTTAGATAAAATAAAGTATAAAATAAAGTACAATTTTAGATAAATGAAGTACAATTTTAAAACATTTCAAGTATAAAACCCTAGTAATTGCAATACAATTAAAATTTAGATAATCAATAAGTAGAATTATTGAAGTATAGAACTTCAATAATAGGTTGCAATTTCAGGTAAAATGAAGTATTAAATAAAGTACAATTTCAGATAAAAAAAGTATAATTTTATGTATAAAGAAGTACAATTCCATAACACTTCAAGTATAAAACACTAATAATTGAAGTACAATTTTGAATAATCAATAAGTAGAACATTTGAAATATAAAATTTCAATAACAGAGTGCAATTTTAGGTAAAATAAAGTACAATTTCAGATAACTGAAATACAGTTTTATATATAAAGAAGTAAAATTCTATAGCACTTCAAGTATAAGACCCTAGCATTGCAATACAATTTTAGATAATCAATTAGTAGAATACTTGAAATATATAACTTAAACAATAGAGTGCAATTTTTGGTAAAATAAACTACAATTTCAAATAAATGAGTACAATAGATAATAAGAATTACAATTCCAAAATACTTCAAGTATAAACTACCAGCAATTGTATTATGATTTTGGATAATCTATTAGCAGAACACTTGAAGTATGAAACTTAAATAATGGAGTACATTTTAAGTAAGACAAAGTACAATTTCAAATAAATGACATACAATTTTAGATAAAAAAAAAAGTACAATTCTAGAATGCTTCAAGTATAAAATTCTAGCAATTGCATTACAATTTTTGATAATCTATTAGTAGAACACTTGAAGTATAAAACTTGAATAATAAAGTACAATTTTAAGTATGATGAACTACAATTGCAGATAAATAAAGTACAATTTTAGATAAGTACAGTTTAGAGGTAGTTCGACTAGCTGCCGCTTTCATCTATTAACTCCTTCGAAGAATTCAATGCATAATTTCTACACCAATTTACTAGTGGCAAACATTACCAGAAGACCTCCCTCAGCCTCTTTAGTTTAAGGCAAGATGAAGGAGAATCTTTGAGAGTTTTTGTCCATAAGTACACTAACGCAGTCGTTAAGTTCTGACCATCAACTAAGAACTCCTTGTTGTGCTTTTATGCAAAGGCTATAAGAGAGGGAATTCTTTTGATCCTTGGCTAAAAAACCTACTGCGAACTTTAACACTCTGCTTACTTGAGCTAAAAATTATATCAATTTAAAAGAGGCTAGTAAAGTGAAAGAGGAGGAATTAAAGAGTAGGAAGAAGGATAAAGATAGCAAGAAGCCTAGAGCTGAAAGGAACCCTGGCGCTCCCTTACCTCGGTGACTTATGGATCTTCATATGCAGGTCCCCGCAACCTAGGTCTTACTGGTAATTGAGAACTCAAACCTTCTATGGTGGCCAAGAAAAGCCCAAGAGCCTCCTGCACAGCAACCCTTAGACAAATATTACATATTTTATAATGAATTTGGGCATCTTATATATAAATGCAAGTACTTATGTAATGAACTGAAAAAGCTAATTCGCCTGGGGTATTTGTGGGAATTCTTGGACTTATAGTTAGGTTACTATAAGTGGCTTTACCTTACCACGTGCCTCATCACGATCAGCGCCCATCAAAACCTCAAGAGGGAGACATCAAAAAACCTCAACTGGGAAGTAATACTAATAATACCCTCTTCTGTGCAATGTTATTCAGACTGCAACAGGAGGACCCACCAATGGTGATTCGCGCTGAGCCAAAAAGACCCATGCTTCAGCTATTGGACCTATGGTAGGGAGAAGAGCCATTTTTTACCTTAACGTATACCATTAGGATGAGGTCTACAGGAAGTAAAGCAATGTTCCCTTATGATATTTAGTTCAATCCACTGAAAAGGTTTTAGGTGCCGCATTAGGACACTTTAGTCCTCACTACTATAGCTAACTATGATATAGCGCGTGTGTTGATTGATAGTGTGAGCTTGCTGGACATGATTTTTCTTCATATTTTGGAAAGGATGAACCTTGGAGAAGTCTAAATATGCCCAATGGAGATAGCTCTTTATAGTTTTACTAGTATCTCCACTAAGCCAGTCGGCCAAGTAACTTTTCCTTTGTCTTTGGGGGAAAGGCCATTTTGGAAAATAAGGATGTTGAAATCCCTTGTGGTTAACTCACCCTCTACCTATAGCGCAATATTAGAAAGGTCAATGCTCAGTATCTTTTAAGCTATCACATTACCCATACACATAAAGATTAAGTTCCCAATAGCTGATATAATGCACAAAGGAGATCAATTCATGTCTTGAAGGTGTTATGTTGAGGGCGATTAGGAGGTGTGATATCCTAGAGAGGAGAATAGTTGAACCCATTATGCAAAGTATGGATGTAGATACCTTAAGTCATCTAGAGGGGGTAGATGAGATACTTATAATAGAGCTCATCTCCAGGGAACCTGATAAGGTCACAAAGGTAGGTGCACATCTAATGCTAGAGTTGTTGAAGAGGTTAGTTAGCTATTTGCGGAGCAATGTGGATATATTTGCATTCTCCACCCATGATCCGAAAAGGATCAACCCCATGATAATAGAGCATCGACTAAATGTGGCCTCTCTGTCAACCCAGTGAAGTAAAAGAAATAAAAGTTTAGTTATGAGAAGGATAAGATTATACAAGTTGAGGTCAAGAAGCTTCAAGATGCTAGCCACATAGTGGAAATACAATTTCCTTAATGGCTCTCTAATGTGGTTTTAGTGCCTAAATGTCTGGATAAGTGAAGGATCTATGTAGATTTTTGATATCTAAACAAAACCTACCCCAAGGACGTCTATCATATGCCTTACATTGATCAACTAGTGGATTCCACCTCAAGGTGTGAATTGTTGAATGTGACGGATGCTTCTAAGAGATATCATTAGATTCGACCAACCTAGGAAAATCAAAAGATGGTCCGCTTCATAAGTTGTTTTAGAACCTCCTGTTACATAGTTCTGCCCTTTTGACTAAAGAATGTAGGGGCCACACACTAGAGATTGGTAGACCAAATGTTTAGGAATTAAATTGGAAGGAATATGGAAGTGTATGTTTACAATATGCTTACAAAGAGCAGAAAGGCAAAAGACTATCTTACAAACCTGGAGAAGATATTTGCTACTCTCAAATAATATTGGGTGATGCTTAAATTGACCAAATGTGCCTTTGGTGTCAAAGATGGGAAATTTTTGGGGTATATAGTCACATGGGGGGGAATTGAAGTAAATCTTGAAAAGATTCAAGCTACACAAGACATGACCCCCCTAAACCATATTCAAGTTTAGTAACTGACAAGTCGGATAACAACATTGAACCGATTTATCTCTAGAGCGGCAAAACATAGTTTACCATTCTTCAAAGTGCTAAGAAATAGGGATGTTGGTGGTACAGGTTAAGCTCGCCCCATGCCCTACCCCACAAGACAACATCTCGCCCCATCCCAAAAAACCCCCACCCCACCCTGCCCCGCCACATCCCATTGGGTTGGTGTGTTTAAAAAGTATAGCCAAATTTAAATTTATTTATCCACTTTTGGATGAATGAAATTGAAAGAGTATTGCTAAATTCGTCCATGCATATATGGCAATGCAATTAATTGAAAGCACAATCATTTTAACATTATACCTTGATAATGTGAACCAATGAACAAAATTAAGAGCCTATTGCTCATTAAATATCAATATAGTACAAAATTCATACAACACATTAAATGAAAAATAGAATCTCACTTTGATAATTAAATTATTGTCAAAAAAACCTTGATAATACATTAGGATCTAATATCAAAACTCCAAAACATCAAAGTAAGTAGTGCCTACAAGAAAATCAAGGATCTAATCATGCCATGATTTAGATTTAGATAGAGGATTACCTTGATGAGCAAATTCAAGAAACATCAACTGAACACTTCACTAGTTCAAAATTTGCCTACTAGTGGCGCAATGAGAAGAATGCGACAATTGCCCTATCAAATCACCTCCAAAAATTTTGAAGAAATATTTGGAGCTATCCAACACCTGGGAGAACTTTTAGTTAAAATTTTAGATCAATTGGGCATCTAGAACTACTTGGATAAAATTGCAAAATCAAACCTCAAGCAAGTGGATCTCTAGAAAATGAGCAAGTCACACGCTTTACCTTTATTGTAAAGATCCACACACCAACGAGATCTTCCTAAATATCTATTCTATGAGTTGGAGTAAGACTAGAGACTTTCAAATGGTGGAGGCTGAATTTGGGGTAGGAAGATAAAGAAAAAAGCTTAGCTTTCAACACATGAAATGCTAGCATGCAAATAATTTGGAGGAAAATGAAGAATCTAATTCTTCACACCAATAAGCATTGATCTAGTTAGCCTTATCTTTATATCTATATATATAGAATAGTGTGATGCCAAGGTGGCATCATACATTCCATGAGGGGGGCAACCAATGGGGGTGCTTAAGTAGCAAAATTTGAATCCAAATTTCATTTGAATTTCACTTGCATCTTAATTACGTTTGGAATCTCATTTCAAATTAATTAAGATGCCATCTCAAATCTCATTTGAGTCTTCCCTCAAAAATTCATTCTTCCTAATTAATCAAATTAATCTCTTTAATTTAATTAATTATCCTTTGATTTAACTCTTTAAGTCAAACTAGCTTAACTCTTTAAGCTAAATTCGTTAATTTAACTCTTTAAGTTAACTTGACCAATTGATGGTCATGTTTGCACCAAATAATTAACTCCTTAGTTATTGATTTAATTTAACTCTTAAATTAGTTGATCAATCTAACACTTAAATCAATCAAGCCAAAATAGACCCTCAAAATTTGGCCCTAAAAATTGGTCCACTAGGAGATATCTTTTTCTAACTTTTTAGAAAATTCTCTCCATTAATTAGGAAGCTCATTGGACTTTGTATGTGACCCAATAGGTTCTACCATTCATTGGACATGAGCTCACAACTCCTTGTGACTTTTGAATATCTTATATTCATTTTAGTTTAAAACTCATTTTAAACTAGTCGACTCAATTCAATTAATCTTAGTAATTGAAGAGTACCCAATCTACATGGTCGATGTCCAACCTCAAGCCCATAGAAATCAACTAATTAGCCAAAATAAATACTTTGGAGAATTATTATCACTCTACATGTGCCATGTAAATACGGTTCTTCTATTTCCTAACCCCCAAAAGAGGCCCAAGGCAAGATATTTGTCGGCTTCCTAATAGCCTCAATACTATGTCTCTATTCTTAATGTTCAATCCCTATTATGTGACCTCACCTTTGGAAAACTATTTTTCTAAATTATCATACCACCTTGCGCAAAGATTTTTGAGAATCGATCATCATAGAACACATAAGAAATGCACTCGCCCTTCACAACAGCGAGGAGTTGGATTCAATCTTAGATCTCACAAACCTCCATGCCAAGTAGTTCATACCCAATCGTAACCTGGAAGACCCGCTAGTAGTCAAGGAATAGTCAAAATATGAGGACCAGACACAAAGTTACCATGGATCCTCAAATCAAAGGACCAATAATATGCACTAGGGTAAGCAAGAGAACTAACTACTACCGACTTGCCACTATGGCTATCTAGTGGATTCTTTGATGGATATTTAATGCTTTGTTCTCTAATAAGCACCCATTAACATGCACCCATATCTCATGCAGTTGCTCATGGAATAGAGCAATCTCCAATCCTTGGATTTATGCATCATTAGTGCAAGTCTATCCAAATCTTAGATGCCCCGTGTCATAAGATTCTATGACTTAGAAAATTTAAGATCACGATCATGTGAGACTTATTCTATGGCCACCAAACCAAGTCCTACAGTCATAGATGATCTAAGGACTTCATCCAAATGTAAGTGAAGCGTAATAAAGCATAAGATTAATATGGTAATATAAAAATATCATTCAATCAAGACTATTTTACTAGGAAATAATTTATACAAGGCTAATCCTATTGGCTTGCAAGGTAATATTCCAACACTATCTACTATGTTAGTAAAGTTCTGCATGTTGCTGAGTTTCTATCTTATCTATATAGCTCAGCATTTAAGACCTTATTTCTTGTCTCATCCTATTGTAATGCACGCAAGTCATCCATTGAAGCAGGTATTAGCTTGGGTGGAAAATCAGGTAAGATAGTAAAGTAGGCTATTGAGCTTAGTGAATTTAACAAAAGTTATGTGCCTCGGACTGCCATTAATGCTCAAGCTCTTGCAAACTTTATAATTGAAATAAATAGAGGGCACAAGCCTAAAGAAAAGAAAGAATGGGTACTACATGTCAATAGTTCTTCCACTAATGTTGCAGTTGGTGCATAGATCATCTTAAGCAAGGTTAGCTTGGAAGCTCTTGAATTTGCAGTACAATTAAGCTCCAAAGCTTTTAATAATGAAGCTAAGAATAAATCCTTAGTGATAGGCCTCTATATGGCTTTGTAAATTAATGCTAAGAGGATAATTATGTATACCGATTCTCAATTCGTATATATGCAGGTAATGAGATAATACGACATAAAGGAAGAAAAAATGGTTTAGTACATGGAAAAAGTGAATGTCCTCAAAAAATAATGTGATAAATTTGAGCTATGTCATATTTCTCAAGCCAACAATAGTCAAGTAGACCATCTAGCAAAAATAGCTAGTTTGATATAAAGGTGTGGCACAAGGATGATTACTATTTAAGAGAAGAAAAGATCTATCATCATAGAACTAACTCATGAAGAGAGTAAATGGATTGACTCAGTGAATACACCTGAGGATTGAAAGAATCATATTATCCAATTTTTCAAAGTTAGATTTACCAATGTAGCTTAAGGTAAGATGTGGCAGGCCTAGTATGTCTTAATTAGAGATTAACTTTACATAAGATCTTTCATGCATCCCCTTTTGAGGTGTTTATCAAAAAATAAAAGGAATTATGTGATTCATGAGATCTATGAGGGGATATTCAAAAGCCATATCGGAGCATTAAGTTTGTTGCCTAAGGCTATGGAGTTGGGCACTTTTGGCCTACCATAAATACAGATGTGAAAAAATTAGTGTAGAAATACGAGCAATGTCAATGACATACTGGCACGATACATCAACCTGCAAAACAAATGACCTCTATGAACTTTTCTATTCCATTCAGTAGATGGAGAATAAACATTAAAGCCTTTGCCATTGGCAACTGGACAATAGAAGTTCTCACTAATAGTCATAGACTACTTTAGCAAATAGGTCAAAGTGGAGCCTCTGACTAAGTTAAATGAGCAAGAAATGATAATGTTCTCATGGCAAAATATTACATACAAGTTTGGTATACCTAGGGAATTAATTTCCAATAACGGACATCAATTCCAAGAAAAGAAACTTCAAATGTGGTGTCAGGAGTTCAAAATCCAACAACATTTCAACTTGGTTGCTCATCCTCTGGTGAATAGGCAGGTTTAGGCCATTAATAGGATTATAATCTAGGGAATTAAGATGAAAATAGAAAAGGTTGGAATAGAATAAGTAGAAGAGTTACCTAAAGTCTTATGGTCTTATCGCACCACTCTTAGTTCAACTATTAGAGAGTGCCCTTTTGCTTTGGTGTATGGTACTAATGTACTCATACTAGTAGAGATAGAAATAGAGACACATATGGTGCAGATCTACCAAAGTGACGAAAATGAGGAATTGATGAGATAAACCTTAGATTTAGTGAAAGCATGAAGATAGAATGTGACGCTAAGAGTGATTAGGTACAAACAGAAAGTGTAAGCTTCCTTTAATACAAAGGTTAAGGTACTTGGTTATGAGCCAAGTCAATGTGCCGAAGGCTCTTAATAAACTGAAACTAGGTTAGGAGGGTCTTTTTAAGGTTGTTAAAACATTACCAAGAGAGGCATATAAGCTCGAGGACCTTTTGGGAAAGTCCTTGCCTCGTCATTGGAGTGTGGCTAAGTTAAAAAGGTTTTTTTTATGTAAACTCATCACTTGTATGGAGGTAAAGATGCTTTAGCTTTTCTTATGCTTCTTGTAGATATTTCCATCACTCTCATGGTCTTTTCTTTTAGTTGTAAAAAGGCTATTTATGCCTTGTAAAAATGGGAAATGGCCCCCAAAAGCCTATATCCTTGTAAAAATGGGAAACAACCCTAAAAATGCCTTAATAAGTGTGCTTTAATAGGTGTGAATGCCTTTATACTTAACACCTTCTTACCAAGTCTAAGATATTTTATGTAATAAAAGAACATATAGTTCTTCTTGACAATAATATTTCTCATCCTTTCTCATGTGATACTTCCTAGTTTAAGTTCCTTTTCATAGGGTTAATGTTGTTTACGTTTCTTAACAACAGTTATTACCTTCAAGCTAAAAAAGAAGGAATGGGAGTCCAATGTGCTACAACAGTACCTAACTTAGTTCCTTTCAATAATAGGTTTTTTTTAGCAAAATAACACTTACACTTACATTATAAAAACTAAGGAAAATAAGCTAACAAAGATAAACTAAGTAGCAGAATATGTACAGCTAGTGTAGATAGATCTATTGGAGCTGGCTCATTCCCAACCTCAATTTTAATCTCTTTTAACCTATCCTCTTTATCACTATCTTTAGGAATTCCCCCTCTGGTGGGTAGGTTGTCCAAACCTTTCTACCTATCTAGAAATTTGAAAGAAAAATTAAAAGGAGGAGCTTCGCAACCCTTGAATTACTTCTTGCAAGTCTTGAAGCCATGGTAGTAATATAGCAAGGCTTTTTTTGAGGTAAGGGCACTAAACTCAACTGACTGGAGGAAATCTATTTTTTTTCCAACCAGTAAGACTCGAGAGTAGCTTTTCTCTCATAAGAAGTCTAAAAAGACTTGCGATACTCCTCTTAAGCTTTCTCGATCTTCTGCTTCCTAAGATGCAAGGTCTGTAGAAGTTGCTTATCTATTTTTTTATGGTTAGCCACCAAGCTTGGAACATTTCAGATAGGTCGACCAACTATCCTAAAGTTTTTCTTCCTCAGCCTTTAGGTAATCTCATCAACATAGTTCTTGAAAAAAGATTCACCTAAAAATACTAAAAATAAAAAAAGAAAGGAAAAAGAAAAAAATAAAAGCAAAACTCAAGAAAGAGAAATTAATGATGAGGGAGCTGGATGAAAACAAATCTTTTAAGAATAGTAAAATAGGTAGCTAACTTTGCCTAAGAATGATGAATACATGGAGCAAAGAGAGGAGTCGAAAAGCCTTTTTGTCTCAATTCTATCAGGGCCAGTAGGAAGACCTACTAAGAAATCTCTCCCTAAGGCATGGCTGTTGTCACGGAGAGTAAAGCTGCTTGCAAAAAAAGTGGCATTAGGATTGGGGCATTGTTTCTTTCGCTTTATCAAGCTCTCCCATAGCATGTCGAATACCTCAGTTCATCTTCAGTGTTGGGAGGGGCAATCACATATGTCATTGAAGGAGTTGAGGGAGGGAGTCCTAGATCTAGTGATGTGAGTTTTAGAGAAGAGTTTGAAAGATTAGCGCCGAAAGAGACGTCAACAGAAAAGGAACATGGGGTTTCTCATTTTTTTCTCCATTTTCTTCCTTTTCCTGGTCTCCTTAGCCTTTCTGGCTTTAGCTTAAATGTATGTGTTTATCATTAGCTCCTCTATTAATTAAAGATGAGGAAAGGTGAGCATAGACACGTGTAATAGAAAAATAATAACGTGGGGATTAGATTGTACCCAAGTTCTCAGTTAGCTCTTCTCTGATTGGACTCAGTTGAAAATAAGATAAAATTCAATGTTTGTTAACAAAAGATAAATCAAAGTTATGTGCATTTAGTTTTTGCAACAACTTATGATGTAGACTGGGACAATTAGAAAGTTTATATAGTTCTTTATCAGGAACCTTTCAATATAAAAAGTCTTGGAGTTCCATGGTTCATAGGAAGAAATGAAAAAATAACTGTCTTTCTAGCCCTTCAGTAAGCTGGGATATCCAAAAAGAAAAGTTACATTCCCTTTTGAAGTGAAATAAAATGACCATCTTTTTGAAGATTTTAGGACAAAGAAAGAATAGAAAAGAGCAGTAGTAAGGGATGCCTCCTAATATTACAGGACAATAGTGAACTTAGCTATTAATATGAAAGAATTGGGACTCAATTAGTTCAAAAGGACACCATAAGACTTAGATGTACGAGTAAACAAAAGAGGGATAGAGAAACACAGTCTACCATGAAGTTGCTTAAAGAAAACAACAGAGGTATCTAGGAGGTAAGTGATGAGGTCTATCGTCTGGACTCAGTACAATTATATCAAAGGTCTCTGGAATACCTATAACTAGATGGAGCTCATCTTTCTTTATTACAATGAACTTGGAAATACAGAGGTCATAGAACATTGATGAATGAGAATCTACCCTTGAGTTTTGGTATTCACATGGCTAGACCCGATTTGCGGAAGGGAGCTAGTCTGTTGACTTGAGCAACTACTTGTTGAAGTTTTGGGTTACTCAAGGATTGGGTACTACTAGATGCATGACTGAGAAGGGAGAATGCCATAGTGAAATAAGGATGAAGATGATGGGAACAAAAAAGATACAAAGTAGAAGAGGAAAAGAGAAGGCGTTATGTTACAAAATAGAGAATGGAATAGAAAAAAAATGCTAAAGGAAAGAACATAATCAAGTGGGAAAAATGGAGAAATATGAGAGACTTACCTTGTGTCAACTATGAGAAGTTAACAAGAACATGCTTTTATAAACAAACACCAGCGAGGGGAGATGAAATGGTAAAATGCTTTTTTAGGGAAAGGTGAAAGGTGGAGAGGATTTTGAAAATTAAAAGAAAAAAAGGGAAAACTTAATTTCAAGTGTTGGTACACTGCACAAGAAAATTTAATGAATTATTCTGGCAGTTGTGTCATAATGGTCACACAAATTTCAAAGCTAAAAATCTTGGACAAATACATGCCACCACTAACATTACTCTCGTACCTCTTCTAGATATGTTGAGATAGAGCTATGAGAATAGGGGGCTCGGTGATATGGTATGGTGATCCCAATCTATTAAGATATTTGGTGGTCCTGATCTGTCGAGCTATCTCTCCTTTACCTCCCTTCAAATTATGCCACTTTAAGGGGAGATTAAGGTCTACAACTTGGATGCATACATATCTAAACCAACAAAGATACACTGAAGTAGGTAGATGAAGCTTTAAAGGATAGAAGTCATGACATTATTAATAATGAAGAGCTTACACCATTACCAAAACCCCTTAGTACTTAGGGAGTTACACTAGTAATGAAGTATTGAAATCTCAATAATTAGGACGATAATCGAAAAGGTTGAGGGCTTGATATAAAACAATATAATGTCAAGAAGAGAAAAGAGAGTGATATATACAATAAAAATTATTTTTGAATATAATTTTCTAGAGATTACAACAATATTATACTAAAATTTATATAATGTGAAATAAATAAAAATTTGATGACAAAAAATAATTACAAATCAAAAGAACAAATAATTTAATAAAGAGGGAAATATTAGAGAGTTGAAACAAAAAATAATAATGAAATAAATTATCCATAATATGTACACGATGTCAACATCTTATAATTATTAACTTCGCTTGTAGGCTTGGGATATTCTTCAAATCGAGTAGGATTAGCCCATCAAATTGAGTACATTAATGTGACCCTCAAAGAAGGAAAACTAGCCAACGAGCCAAGTCATGAACCCATTCGAGAATAGATTTGCATATTCTATAATAAGACTATAAACAAGTTGAGCTCCAATTGAGTTTAGCAAAAATTTCAACTCAAACTCGACTTGTTTTGAAACACATGAGCTCGAGCTCGAGCTCATTGAGCTTTAAATTTTAGGTTCAAATTTGAGCTCGTTGATAAATATCAAACTCAAGCTTAAGCTAGATGAGCTTATAAAATATCGAGCCACAATTGAGATTGAGCCAAGTTCAGCTCCTCAAACATCTTCCACACTAAGTTTGCAAGCTAGAGTTCGAGCTCATTAGGCTCAATTCAATCCTTACTATTTCCTGTGAAATGCTTGAGAAATACTATATATTAGCAAATCCAATAGGTTATCAATTTTTCTACAAGTCAATCAATTTTTCATAAATTTCATGTAAGAATATTGTTTTGATTTTTGAAGTTTGAACATTAAAATAAAAAAAATAAATTTGTTAAGACAATTATGCTATTTATTTTCAGTATTTTACAGATTATAAATTAATCTCTTATAAATTATTATTTACTAATAAGTAATATGTAAGTGAATAATTAAATTATAATTTGAAAATTACCTCAATATGTGGCATATGTTTTTTTAATCATTATCTTTGTATATTATTTAATATATATATGTAATATTTTAAAACAATACTAGGGCATCGAGCCACCATCTTAAAGCTCAAGCTTGCCTAAATTCCAAGCTCAAACTCAATAATAAGCTTGACTCAAACTTAAATAGTCTTCAAATCGAGCAAAGCTAGCTCACGAGTTGCCTAGGCTCAACTTACACCCCTATTCTGTAATGAAATATCTAAAAGCGAGATAATTAAGGATCTATAAACTCCTAAGGCTTTGTTTGGTTTCAGTTACAAATTTAATGTACTATTTTTTCCAATTTAGTAAAATGCATTTTTTAACTCTATATTATATCTTTAGCCTAATATAAAAATCATTCATTCTAGGATGAGATCCAACCCTAACTATCAATTATTAAAAAAAATGAAATGTTCAAGTTACTTATACAACGATAAACCAAATTATATAAAATACATATCTTGTCAATACGACTTTGTTTGATTTTTTTTAATTTAATATTAATGCTGCTTGAAAATAGAATTAAGGCCCTTTTTGAAAATCAGTAGATTTGATGAGCTTTTTGCCCTAAAATGCATTTGTATAGAGTCAGAGTTCTTTATTTTTTTGCAAGTGATTTTTCATGTCGCTTATTTGACTTTAGGAGTTAACATATGTAGTGATTAAATACTAGCAGGCTTCAATCCACTTGGATCCTTATTTTAGTGGACTTAATAGATTGGGTTCTCTAATATTTAGCTTTACTTATTATTTATTTAATTTAGTCCTTTTATTCAATTTATATTGGACTTAATCACCATATCATCTAGTTCTCCTAATTCCAACTTGAAAATTTAATTTTTATATTGAAAGTATAATATGAGTTATATTGCCTTGCAGTTGTCTAAAAACTCAAATAAATTTTGGACAAGTTTGTAATTATAGGGAGTGGGCTTTGTATGCAATTAAGAGATGAGTTCTCAAGGTAATTTCTTCTTCTTCTTCTTCTTCTTCTTCTTCTTCTTCTTCTTCTTCTTCTTTTCCTTTGACTTTAGTTTATTCTTCATGCATTTTTTCTCTAACTCCTTGGATTAAGTAAAATTTTCTTATGGCACACAACGCTGATAGCGGGTCATGTTTAGTCTTGAGAGCAAGATGTAGGGCATGGGTGTGAAAAAAAAAATCAAAATCAACCGAATTGATCAAGATCCAAAAAAATCAAACCAAACCAAAGTATGTTCAGTTTGATTTTTGGTTTTATACTTAAAAAAATCAAAATTTGATTTGATTTGGTCTAATATTTTTAACTCAGTTAACCGAAATGAATTGAAAATTGATTTGATCCTTTTATTTTATTTTATAAGTATTATTGTTCAATTGTCTACATCATCTAATTTAAGTGTGGAATATCTTTTATTATGTGCTAGTGGTTTTAGTAAATTTTATATTTTTTATTAAATTTTTTAAGTCTAAAATAAATAAATGTAATTTTTCAAATACAATAAATTTTAATGTATTTTTAAGTTTTTGGGATAAATAAAAAGAGAAATTTTTGCTATGGTGAAATAATTAAAAAAAAAAAGAAGTAAAATTGGAGAAGGGAGAAGAGAAAATAAAGTTATATTGTCATGATTTTTTAAAATAAAATAAATTTTATCTTCTTATTATGAAATAAAACAAAATTGATTTTATCAAACATGTTGAAACCAAACATTTATCCAATTCAAATTTGTTACCATACAAACTTTTTTGAATCAAACAAACTCTTTTTGGCACAAAAAAAAAAAAAAAAGCTAGTAATCCAATTCAAACTTTTTACCTAGAACATTTGTTATCAAACGAACTTCTATGACAATTTTTTGATACCAAAAAAATGAGTAATCCAATTTAATTTTTTATGAACTCATCTATCATGGCCTTCAAAGAGTAGAATAGTAATTTTTTTTCCTTCATATTATTGAAGAGTGGTACCACTCTTAGGATTCTAAAACTAAAGAAAAGAAGATAAAGGAGGAGGTTGAATCAGTTTTGGTTTGGTGAACTGAAATCAAACCAATTTTTAACGATTCAATTTCAATTTTAATCGAAATTGAACTATCAAAATCGATTAAAAATCAATTCAAGCCAAACATAATTCAGTTTAGATTTTGATTTCCACTTTGAAAAATAAAAAATTTTGATTAATCAAACTAAAATTTTGATTGAACTGGTTTTAACCGAATGCACATCCCTAATGTTGGGCAGTAGAACCCAGTTTAAGTTAGAGTTCCAAATGGAGTCAGAGTCTATAATTATAAGAAGGTGCAGTGCCAGGATTGTCGCTGCCAAAGAGTAGGCGGTCTCTCATGAGGTGCCTATCACATGGGCAAGAGGTCAAACCTATGGTTAACCTGTAAGGTGCCATCAACCAACATGGAAAAGGTAATATATGCCAACTTAGGTTATCGTAGTTAGCTTAAACTTATCCATGTTTGTAAGAGTTATCCTCCTTATGGTATCATTGTATTTTCTGAGTTGTGAGCCCTTCTTCAAACATGTTGTCTAGTTCAACATTAGTTGGTGTAATTGCGCTTAAGAACGCATAGGTCAATCTTTGGTCCCTAAATAGGCATCTTTGTTTGAGTTTGGTTCTGAGTCCAAAGTAAAAGATTCCTTCTAGGATGGATTTCGAGATGCTCCTATTATTAATAGTAGATTTGTTATTATTGTAGAGATACCTTGTTTGTTTTCTTAGGGGAGTTAGAAATTTTAAGGCATAGGATCTATACTTTTGACACGTTTGAGTTATTTCTTCCTTTGTCGAAAGATAATACAACATCATCCCATACATGGTACTTACTATATCCAGTAGCTACTTTAATAATAGGTTCTCTCTCACCCTATGTCTTTGTTGTTGGAAGTAATTAAGGCTTACAGAGTGTGTATAAGTTAATTTATCCTAAATTTCTTGGCATACTTTGTGGGATTTCAACACTGCTTGAGGGACTTGGGTCTTCTTATATCTTAAATAGCTTTCAGTCTCTATTCAGAGTGTGGAAAGTGCCAAATAAGTCATTATTTTATTATCTTTCTCAAATAAAATTTTAAGTTTACAAGTGGTTTGCCTTCTTCCAGAAGGCCTTGAAATGGAGGTTTCCTTTTGTTCAACATAAGGGTTGGAATGTTCCCATGTGCAGAATAATTTTTCATCGCTAGTGTATCTAGATAAGGTTCAATGTGTCCTTCACTAGTACTTTGTGAAGACGGGATTGTTTGCTTTCTCCTTTGACGTTACTTACATGTTTTTCGAGGTAGTTAGTTCATTTTGGGCTGATTACTCCTGTATTTAGACTTATTATTACTTTCTCGCATTTTCTTAGTACTTATACTTGTGGATAATCTATAAGATTATTGGGCTTAATCCTTTTTTTTGTTTTGTTCTTAGGAATTAAGAAGACTGATTTAATGAAGATCCATGCTAAAAAGAGGGATGGATATTCGAACAAGAGACATGCAATAAAGCGGCATGCAAAAAAGCATTGGGCAACATTTGAGCCCCCATGATAGCACTTAAGTGAGTATCATACACCACCTTATTCCAAGGTATTTTAGGTTGGTGCAAGCAATAGTTATGAGGTGGAGATCTTTAGTCTAATCGGGAAACAACACAAAGATCAATCATAGGAATTATTTATCCAACATTCTATTGTCTATTTCATGCTAGTAAGGGTAAAGGTTTGTTTCATTATGGCCTACAACAGAGTTATGATATTAACGTGCACTGGGATGTGGACAAGAGAGCTTTTAGCATTTATAGCTTGTGAAGTGAGGTAAGTTAGTATGATTAGAGAAAGTTTGAAATCTTTATTTCTTCCCATTTCAATCGAGTTTATTACTAGAGACTTTGCCAGGGTATGTGTTTGTCTTTCCCTTTAGTTTATTCTGCTAATATATTTTTCTTGTAGTTGTGCTTAATTATTTGCTCATTATGCTTATTATGTTTTAGTATAGGCTTGGAATTTGATTGTGCATATATCTTAGTGAGTGAAGGGGGGGTTGCAACAGTGATAGTGCGACTTAAGTAGGAGGCTACAAGGTTTGCTCAACAATAATCTCAAAAGGATAGAGTTTGCAAAGTTACTAAAGGTATATTAGTAGTTGAAGGCATTTATAGGAAGGAGATAAAGACTGAGAGGAAATTTATAAATTTTTCTACTGAGAAAACACTCATTATTGCTACTTGTGAGGATGTAGCTAAAGAGTTCAAGGATTTTGATGAGTTTTTTAAGGTGGTTAAGGTAGAAGGCACAGTAATTTATGAGCATCCAATTACCACCTCGTGCTTAACAAGACTAGGCAGTATCCAACTGAGAATTTGCTATTACTTGACCCGATATTCCAATCAACTTTTCTGTTGAAGCATCTAGCATTACTATGGTGAAAGATCTAGCAAATGTGACTTCACATGAGTAAAAGAAAACCTAGAAAAGAAGTTCTGATTAATTCTTTCCTTTTCCTATGTTGAAGACTACTTTTTGTTGTTACTTTTGCATAAATAGTATGATGGGTAGCTTTTAGACTTTTTATTTTAGAAGGCTAGGTGTTGGTTGGACATTTAGTATTTGTTTGATGTTGCTAAGCTTTACTCCTTTTGATTGTGGAAGTTTGCATAACTTGGATTCATTTACTTAGTCATTTAGATGACTTTTTTTGTGTTTTTGAGCTCTCAGTTTCAATTATTGTGCGATGTGGGTGTGTGAGAGGGTGTTCAAGCTTCTTCTTCTTCTTCTTCTTCTTCTTCTTCTTCTTCTTCTTCTTC
>JACGDI010005475.1:4148489-4180442 GCA_014898725.1 Jacaranda copaia | reverse complement strand
CTCTCTCTCTCTCTCTCTCTCTCTCTCTCTCTCTCTCTCTCTTCATCAAGACTTTGTCACTTGAAAAGTAATTTCTAGCTATAAAAGTATAGGTGGAGGTTTTTTAGCTATAAACTCCCCAAACTTTTGGTACTGTAGATTCTATTAGATGATGTTGGGTAGGAGTTCTTGGTTGATATAGGGATTTCGTGTACCACTTGAGCAAAATCACTTTAGGTAGTCCTTTAGGAACACTTCACCCTTCTAGTTGATGTGAACAGGTATGTGCCATCTTAGGGTATCCGTGGTTGATAGAGAAGTTATGGAAGAAACACAATGCTAATTATTCATAGCCTATGATAGATCTAGCTGACATCTAATTGAACTATGTTAGAGCATGCTTGGCAAGTATGTTGTGAAATATCTTATAGTAAGCAAATTCGCTCTAGTCACAAAGCTCCATCCTTGCATGAAAATTGTCCAGGTGCTCCTAGGGGATCATCGTGCCATAAAACTTTGATAAGTTGGCAGCTTTTATTTATAGAAGAGATACCTTTATTGAGATAACTAAATAAAAAGGTCCGTATCTTGGGAGAATGATAGCTAGAGGGAGTTACACACTTCCTAATCCCTCTAAGTTTTAATGCACAAGTGAGTAAGTTCGAACTCCAATAGCAATGGGCAGTCATCATGATAAGTCAACTTGGAGGGATGATTACAATCCACAAACTGGGGTAGAGAAGAGGAGTGTCAAGCTTCAAGTTAGTTCTTTGTTCTATCCTCTCTGGGGATAGAGAACGGTGAAGCTTCTGAGGTTCGATAAGAAATTAGGATTGATCTTGAGAGCAGTGATCTTTAACGTACTAGGCAACTGCTCTGGCTACAAGTTGTGTAGAGATGTTCTCCAATAATGTCTTCAGTTTCTCATGAGTCATCTATAATACTGGTTTTCTATGATGTGAGGCCTATTGCACTAATGTCTCATCTAGTGTTGTATGCTCTATAGGTTTTGGCTTTAGCGTCGGACTTAATTGTGCTTCAGGTTGGTTATTCTTCATGCTCTCACCTCATAGGGCAACTTGGTTGCTAGAATCTCAAGCTCTGGACCCCATTTGCATTCACAAAGCTCTTTCTTTTTTGATAGGAGTTCCCATAAACAAAAATAAGATAATGATGCTAAAAAATAGAGTTAGGCTTCTTTCTAGAAAAATGAGTTTGATGAGTTCTCTACTTTGAAACACATTTACGTAGAATTAGAGATCTCAAACTTTTGCAAAATGATTTTTCATGTCTCTTTTCACTTTGGGGGTTGGTATATATAATGATTAGATACTTAAGGAGTTTTGGCTCACCTTTATTTAGATGCCCATTTTGGCATGCTTGATAGGTTGGGCTCTTTGGCCTTTTACTTTAGTTATTATTTATTTAAATCAACTTTTTATTTAATTTTTACTTTTTTTTACCATAGAGACTTAATTTGCCACATCAAATATGAAAAGAAATTAATTATAATTCTAATAGTTACATAAAACTTAAATTACGTGATAATTATCAAGAAAAAACTATATGTATGAAACTTTAGTTTACTTAAATATGGAAAATAGAATTAATTATTAACGTGAATGGAAAAATAAAGTTAAATTGAGTTGTTTAAGTCCATGTGTAAATGGAACTTACTTTAATAGGATCAACATTTTTATTTTATTTATATGATTAATTTGATTGACAAAATCTTGAAGTTTGATCAACCACAAAAAGCTTAAATTTATCTGTGAACCATACTTAAGTAATAGTATACTCACAATAGTTTACTTTTATGACAAAGAACATATTGGTAAATTGTACATTATGATATAATAATACAACAAAGTCTATATAGGGTGACTAAAATTGATTAATGCACCATTAAAATAATAGTATAAATTTACATAATATTTAGTTGATTATTTAGTCTTAATTGTAGATAATGAAGAGCTCAAACTCTCTGCATCATAGTTAAAAAAAATTAAAAAGACTTACTAAATTCAAAAGACCATTTTAATTCTATTTTCAAACAATGTTAATTGATAATTTAAATTTTAATGTTATACGGTGTAATGGCCATTTTATAGCATAAATAACCAACTAGTAAGTTTGGAATTTTTGAAAGCATGCTCATTTAAGAAACTTTTCTCTGTCAAATTTCATGTGTTGAAAAGTCACATCGCATTACTATTTCATTTGCATTTAATAAAACAACCTACATCTACCCAAAATATAGAAGTTGATTCACATACATACCAAATTTCTCTGTATAATCCTTAGTCCAAATGGATTCTAGCTATTTATGTGAATATTTAATTACTCAATTACATTTCATCGTTTATATTTGATAGTGTAAATTTTGATACAATAGATTCCTAGATCTCGACTTGAAGGATTGATTGACTAGAAAGATATAACTGGGGACGTGGGTTAGATCCTGCATCTAGGGAATAAGCGTCAGGCTATCTGAGAAGGTTCGTAACTAAGACCCTTTGATAATTAAGTCAATGTATCAATTTGAAAGTTGTTAGACAAAGTAACAGTTCAAAAAGAGTATGAAAGCTTACCCTTATTTCTAAAGGATGCAGTACTTATAGTGTTTTCCTAGAGATGAAAAGACATGTTTCTCCTTGATATACTCTAAATATTTCCCCCATGGGTAGGGGTATCTTAGGTATTTTCAACCTAAGTCAGAGCTACATGCATGGTTAATTGGCTAGACAGGGGATCTATACCACTATAATGCGGAGGTGATGCGTTGTTAAGCCAATTAATGTGGACATATTAGTGGCTAAGGCACATTTAATGTGGACAGAACGAGTGGCAGAGACTGCCATTAACCCCTATTAATGCTCTTTCCGCATTTATCTAGACCTCCAAGCCAAAAGGTTCAACCTCTATGGTCGAAATGGGAATATATGCACCTTCTAGGCATTATGTTTATGATATTATTAGGCTTTGGGCTCCTTAAGTTGGGCAGGTTATAAGCCCATTGGGCTTGAGTCTACCTATATCATAAGTCCCCCCTATTTCATAGTTTGATCGTAGTAGGGTCGAAGTTAGGAGTAATTTGGTGAAATTATGGTTAGTATTTTGACGAGAATCATTGGAGTGGGAAAAACCTTTTTGAATCTTGATTAGGGTAGCAAAGGTGGGAGTCGTTATAAGCGATTACATGGATATTTATGTAGAGGTGACCGGTAGTTATGTAATTATTAGGCTGTTGTTCGTCAACTTAACTCATTAGTATTTTGGGCTCACCTATAAATAGTTGGTTTCACCATTTATTTTTTACTTTCACCACAACACTTTGAGGTCAAGAAGTGAGGATTTGAGATTGAGTTTTGAACATTCCTCAGCTTTTTATTTTCTAGGCAGATTATTCGTAAGTCTTTCTCCCATATCTTTTAAACTTTTCTTTCGATATTTATTCATAGCATGTTGAGTTCAAGTATTGATTTGATGCTACACGATCTACAGATGCCTTGACTAATGGGGTAAACTCAGGTTAGTCATCTAGTGGGATGTTAGGATCTCTCCGTGAAGCTAAGTTGGGTATACCAGAGAGGGTGTTTGAAATAGATGAGGGAATGGATCTTTCTAACCTTGTTATCGATAAAGTTGGGCTCTCTAAGCCTATGGTCAAGGAGGTTGGGCCATTAGAAGAAATAGATAAACCTCCCAGGTCGACGGGTAGGTTATTTATGACTATTTATTATAGTAACATTATATCGACCATATCTTCAAATGACATTAGATCTATTTGGTCGAAGTACTACATACCAAACAAGTTCAAACTAATTAAGCCTGGGGTTGTAGATAGAATGCATACCTCTCCTAAAAGGTGTATAACCGTCTTTGAGAATACCATGAAATACGCTCTACAATTCCCTCTAACTGATCCTATAGTAGACCTATTGCAAGGTCTATAAGTCTACATAAGTCAACTTTTGCCCAATTGGCTCTCCCTTTTGTGTAGCTTTATCGTTCTAATAACCATTTTTGGTCAACCCACTTCTTGGGCTAACTTTTGCCATCTATTTCATTTACCCATATCGCAGAAGTCGGGTTTAGCTAAGGAGTCAGGTTTTTATTATTTCACAGCTTGACCTCACAGGAAAGCTTTTAGAACTGTATCCTTCTCTCATGGCTAAAATTGGAAAGAGAGGTATTTTTATGTTCAATCCCTTGGCGGGGTCAGGTTTAACATTTTGAGAGAGTGGATGATGGGTAGGGTCGAGATGAATAGGGATAAGAATCCATCATGGAACAATTAGTCTTTGTGTGAGATCTTCTTGAGTTTGGAGAAATAGATGCTTTCATTTTTATAAAAGAGAGAAATTTGGTTTAGCGGGATTGTCAACCGCCCTATTGAGGTTGCATGCTTAGATAAAAACTAACCTTAGTAGTTTATGCAATTTATTTTTTTCGTAGTTTGTAGAAACTATCTTTTTGATCGATATTTATTTATTTTTTAGGTCAAACATTTATGAACTGCGTGAGGTAGGTAGTGATGCAAAAACAACAAGAGGAGTAATAGCTTTGGGAGGCTACTGTAGCTCATCGAGTAGTTGTTGCTCAATTTGTTAGGGTTGTCCTAAAGACTCAGGGAAGTCAACTTGTCATTGGTTAAAGTAGTGGAGTGGTGAGTAGCCCATTTCATAGCAAAAAAAAAGGCTAATGAGGCCACGGCGAAACATGTTTGAAAGATGACTGTGATCAAAAAAAGAAAGAAAAAGGCAAACAAGCCTAACAAGGACACTTATGAGACTCTGCTTCTCGAATGCTTATGTAATTTGCCAACATTTCTTGAGCTAAGGTTTGGTGAAAAATTGGGGATGTCAAACATAACGATGATGATAGGTGTAGTCATAACATCAATAACACCCTTGGTGGTTTTTACAATAGGTCTGTTCCAAAAAAGCTAAGTCAAAATGTTCAATCATGACCAGCTATCTACCCTAAAAGCTTTTGCCTACCATGCGAATAGGGTAAAGTCTCTCATTGAATTTAGTTATCCTCTTATATGGGGTTTAAGTTATTGTAATCATGATTTATTTGGTTTTTGTAGGTCACGCAATGGGGGTATAACCTCCACCATCACTATAAGTTGTGTGAGACTAAATACCTATGATTACTAGAGAAGCTGAGGAACCGAAGAAGAAATAGAATGACTTGGTCAAAACTAAGGTCTAATCATCAGAGTTAAGGTTAGCTGAATTGACCAAATAGCTCAAAAAAATGATGTTGAACTGCTAGCTGCTGTTGAAGGCAAACGCCATGCTGAGGAATAGCTTAAGAGGACCATCCATTCAATTCATGAGGCTTCTGAGTCCAATTGAGCACATAGTTATGAGAGCACGCTATGATATGCCCAATCTAAGTTCTTTAAGATGTTGCCCGAGGTTCAAAAAGATAAGGTGCAATAATCTATGCTCTTTTTGACTTTTATCGATACAAGTGTAACATCATGGATAGTGTGAAGGAGGCATTCAATCATATAATAAAAGCATCATGAGTTTCTTGGTTATGAATCTGACTAAAAGATAAGGTGTAGCTCTATGTAATGAAAAATGAGTACTTCGAAGGATTCAATGAGAATGCTCATCATGAGGAAATTACTGTAGCTGTTATTCTTCTTTTTCCTTGAGTTATTACGGTGGGAGAGGAATTTAGGTTTCTAGGGGAGTTTGCCTTAGATATAAAGAATAATGAAGTGAATGTGGTAGATTTCTTCCCCAATAGAGGTTGAGCATTTTTAACCGAGGAGGCTAGACCCTCACAACCTGCTGGAGCACTCTAGGTTGGGCTCGAGCAAGAGGTCAAAAGGCTACCGCTAGATATAAGTCTTGATTTGACTAATAAGTCATTCAAAGCTATTAATGAGGTTGCTGATAAGACCATGGCTCAATGAGGAAAGGGTGTGGGATCCAACTAGATGATGTTATATATATTTAGAAAGGTGCATGCTGAAAGGTCTTGCGAATGATATTTCCATTTTGCTGCCAAACTCTAATGTTAAAACTATTGCTTAATTATCAAAATGTCTTTCTTCCAGTTGACTTCATTGCTTAGTGCTTTTACATTAGAAAAAAATTTAAATTATACTCTTTATAAAAAATTTGTATATGAGAGTTGAGTTAACGGGTTAACTTGAATCTAAAATAATTGATTCACAAGCAATAGGGTCGAGTAGACCATAGTGTAATAATAGGATTATGTTTTTGATCATGGGATTGTAGGGTCAACTTGATCTCTTTTTAACAATTAAAATGCACATAACTTTGATCGTGCGACTACGAGGTCGCAAAATAATATTTATTAGAATGTCCTTTTTGTACAATCCAATCTACACATAAAATTTCTTCAGGTTGATTGCATTCCATGGTCTTGGGCTTTTGGCAACTCATTTCTACTTAGATCAACCAGATGTTTTGCTACTTTGACCACAGAGTCCGAACCTTCCCACTTTAGGCCGAGCTTGCGGACATTTTTAGAGACTTCAATCTTTTCAAAAGCAAGATCTCAAACCTTAAAACATTTGGGCTTAACACCCTTATCATAATATTTGGCCATGTTGACTTTAAACTTTACATTTTTGTGAAAGCTTGCCGCCAGAGCTCATCAATTATTTCTAGGTCGAATTCTCTTTCCACTTGGTTCTTATCGGGTTGTAGTGTATAATCCGGGCTATGTGTTGAATCAACTTTGCAGGAATAATTGCCTCTAAACTATAAACTAGAAATAAAGGGCTCCACCCAGTGGCAGTCCGATAGGCCCAAAGGACTCCCAATAAGTCATCTACCTAGTGGCTTTAGAACCTTCTAAATGATTTTTGATATGGTCTAGAATAGTTATATTGATATTTTCTGTTTGACAATTCACTTGCGAATTTCCCACCAAAGTAAAGTGTTACCTAATTCCAAGGCTTTCACACCATTCTTTGGTTCACTTGCTTTGAAATTGGGTGTTGTCGTCAAATACAAGAATTTTAGGTAAGCTAAAATGGCAAATAATAGTTTTCCATAAAAAGCTCTTTGTTGTTGCATCTGTGATTTTGGGCATGGCCTCTACTTCAACCCATTTTGTGAAATACTCAATTGCCACTATCATGAACTTTCTTTTGCCTATAGTTTTTAGAAAATACCCCACTATATTGACTTCCCACTAGTTGAAAAGCCATGTGATCTACACTGGTATGAGCATTATAATGGGTTTATGAGAGAAATTAGCATGGACTTGGCAAGATAGGCACCTTCGAACGAATTTTACAGCATCCTTGTATAGAGTTAGCCAAAAATATCCATGCTTGATGACCTTATGAGCTAAAACGTGACCTTCTGAATGGTTTCCACAAATGCCAGCATAGATCTCTTATAAAACTTCTTACCTTTGGCCAGTTGCCAAACACTTTATTAGGAGTTTGAAAATGAACCATTTATATAACTAGCTAAACTTGTGTAAAGTGAATTTCACTTAGCATGCTCGTAACCTATAGGCTTCTGCTTTATCTAGTGGTAGTTTCCCTACTTTGAGATAGGATTTAATTTCATCAATCCAAGACTAGTTCGTGTCTTTAACAGCAAAAATCTAATTCTAATGGAGGTTATCTATGGCAAGCTTATTCGCAACTAAAAAGGTAATAAACCTTTCCTTGGTGCCTTTTTTTGAGCTAGCAAACTTGGAAAGCATGTCTGCCCTTTCATTTTATGACCTAGGCACCTAACTAAGTGTGAATTTTTTGAACTGTTGTTGGAGTCTTTCAACCTCCACCAAATAGGTGTTCATGGTCGTCTTTTTTACTTCGAAGTTTTCTCCAAACTACTCAGCAGCCAAATAGGAGTTTATGATCATTGCTAATCTCTCAACCACTCTATCCAAAGCTAATCTCATCTCCATAATTAGAGCTTCATACTCAGCTTTATTGTTTGTGATTAAGTAATTGAGCTTGATTGCAATATCTTATTATTCAACTTGAGGGGAATATGAGGAAATACCTGCGCTACCTTCTGTGCTCATAGCCAACCTATCTACATGCAAAGACCAAATTTGTTGCTCTTGCTCAACTATCACAGGAAGGTCAATACATTCTGCCATAAAGTTAGCTAGTACCTATATCTTTATGACGATACGAGGTTGAAATTTAATGTTGAATTTGCCTAGCTTAATAGTCCATTTAGTCAATCTTTCTAACGTATCAATCTTAGAGAGCACCTATTTTAGTGGTTGATTTTTTAAAATGATGATAGTATGTGACAAGGACTAGGGTCTCAATTTTCACACTACCGTGATTAGAGCAAGTGCAAATTTTTCTATCTCCAAATAGTTATGTTCAAAACACTACAATACCTTGCTAATGTAATACACTGGTTTACATGAGCCTTGTTGAGTAGATACCAAAACTAAATTGACTGCAATGGTCGAGACTATCGAGTACAAGTTTAGTACATCCCTGACTACGGGTTTGGCAATTAATGGCAGCTCGATTAAGTAGTACTTGAGTTCAACCAGAGCCAATCACACTTTTCTATCTATTGAAACTTTCTTACATTTTTGAGGACTTAAAATAAAGGTAAACTTTTATCTACTAGTCAGGCGATAAATCGACCAGGGTGATAATTCTTCTGACTAGCCTTTGTGCATCTTTAATTGCCTTCAGCAGTGAGATATCTTGTATTGCTTGGATTTTCTAAGGACTTGCCTCAATGGCTCTTTTTTTGACCATGTAACCCAAGAATTTCCCATGCCTTACTTTGAATGTGCATTTATTAGGATTAAGTTTCATGTCAAATGCTCCCAAGATTGAAAATATGTGGTCCAGGTTGGACAAATGGCCTAACTCTCTTTCTATTTTAACGATCATATCATCTATATAGACTTCCATAGATTGACCTATTATGTTCTTAAGCATAAAGTTAACTAGTCTCTAGTATGTTGCTCTAGTATTTTTTAGTTCGAATGGCATGACTAGAAAACTATTAGAATAGTGCCCTGCAAGCCAATGAGATGGCCTTGTATATACTATTTCTTTGTAAAACAATCTTGATTGAATGATATTCTTAACGGCCATCTTCATCTTATGCTTAGTTTTACTTCACTCATATTTGGATAAAACCCTAAGATCACCTATAACTGCATGACTTAGTTTGATGACCATGGAATAAATGTCACATGATCGTAATCTTAAATCTTTCAAGCCATAAAATCTTATGAGATAGGATATCTAAGATCCGAATAAACTTGCACTAATAATGCATAAATCCAAGGATTAGAGATTGCTCCATTCCATGAGCAACTGTATGAGATATGAGTGCATGTTAGTGGGTGCTTGTTAAAGAACAAGGCATTGAAGATCTACCAGAGAATCCACTGGATAGCCGTAACGGCAAGTTGGTAATGGCTAGTTCTCCTTCTTACGCTAGTGCATATTATTAGTCCTCTAACTTAAGGGTCCATGGTAACCTTGTATTCGGTCCTCATGCTTTAACTCTTTCTTGACCACCTAGCGGGTCTTTTAGGTTGAGATTAGGTATGAGCTACTTGGCATGGAGGTTTGTGAGATTCAAAATGAAATCTGACTCCTCGCTGTTGTGAAGGGCGAGTGCATCTCCTATGTATTGTATAATAGTTAATTCCAAAAAATCTTTGTGCAAAGTGGTGTAACAGTTTGGAAAGGAGTTTTCCAAAGATGAGGTTACACAACAGGATCGAATATTGAGAATAGAGATATAGTATCGAGGTCATTAGGGAGCCAACAAATATCTTGCCCTAAATCTTTTTTAGGAGGTAGGAGATAGAAGGACTATATTTACATTGCACACGTAGAGCGATAATGGTTCTTCAGAATATTCATTACGGCTAATTAGTTGGACTCCATAGGCTTGAGGTTGGACATCGACCATGGGCATTGGGTCATCTTTAATTAATGTAATTAATCAAATTGAGCCAATTAATTTGAAAAAAATTTTAAACTAAAATGAATATAAAATATTCAAAGTCACAAAGAGTTGTGAGCCCATGTCCAATGAATGGTAGAATCCCTTAGGTCACACACAAAATCCAATTAGCTTACTAATAGATGGAGAGAATTTTCTAAGGTGTTAGAAAAAGATCTCCCTTAGTGGACCCATTTTTTAGGGACCAAGTTTGAAAGTTAATTTTAGCTTGATTACTTTAAGTGTTAAATTAATCAACTAATTTAAGAAGTTAAATTAGACCAATAATTAAGGAGTTAATTATTGGTGCTAACATGACCATCATTGGTCAAGCTAACTTAAAGGGTTAAGTTAATAAATCAAGCTTAAAGAGTTAAGCTAGTTTGACTTAAAGAATTAAGTCAAAGGATAATTAATTTAATTAAAGAGTTTAATTTGATTAACTGGGAAGAATGAATTTTGAGGAAAATTTTGAATAAGATTTGAATTATCATCTTAATTAATTTGAAATAAGATTTCAAATATAATTAAGATGCAAATGAAATTAAAATAAGATTTGGATTCAAATTTGCCACATAGACACCCCAACTTGGTTGTCCCCCTCATGGAATGTGTGATGCTAACTTAGCATCACATCATTTAGCATCTATTTATATATAGAGGGAGGGGATTGGCCACAATGTAAAATTAGTTTGAAGAATTAGATTATTCTCTCTCTCTCTCCCTCTAAAACCTTTTACAAGCAAGCATTCATGTGTTGAAAGCTTTGCTTTCTTCTTCTTCTTCGCTACCTAAGATCAGCCTCCATTATTGTTAAGTCTTTGGACTTACTCCATCTTATAGACCAAAGATTTAGGAAGATCTCATCGGTGTGTAGATCATTACAATACAGGCAAGGCATTTGACTTGCTTGTTTATAGAGATCCACATGCATAAAGTCCAATTTAGCGAATTTCTACAGGGAGTTCCAAATGGCCTTTTGATTTAAAATTTTAACTGAGAGTTCATAAAGGTACAAGCAGTGAATCAATTTCAGTATAAAACTACGGATTCTTCTTTTGCTACGGATGAAGATTTAGATACAAGGTATCTTTCTACCATAAGGAGGAACCCTAACAGAAATGAGGCTAAAGTTAGGATTCTTCGCTTAAAGATCAATCTTCTCAATGGCTTTTGAATCTCCAGCTATTTTTTTGGAATTTTCAGAAGAGATTTGATAGGGTGATTGTCGTACTCTTCCAACTACGCCAATTGCAAGCAGTTTCAGGACTAGTGAAGAGTTCACTTGCTACTCCTTGGATTTTGCTTTTCAAATGCTTGTAAGCACTAGTTAGTTTCATGTATTTGAAGTTTTGATAATTAGATCCTAGTGCCTTACTTGTTTTCAAATGGTATCAAAGCTTAAATCATGCTTAGATTTGGATTTTCTTTAGTTGATTGATTCATGTGATGGATTAATCTAGATCACCAAATTCTCAATTCAATAAATGAATTGGTGTATTTGGTTGATGTTGTGTGTGGCTCCTTAATTGATGAATTAAAAGCATGCTATTGTGCGATTTAAGTGTTAATTCATACAGTTAGTATGTTTTAATTCTTAGTGATTAATGTTGAATGATGATTTGGCATTAATTGATGTCATATGGTGATGTAGCAAGTTCATAATTGATCAAAAGAGTTTTGTTCATTTTTGGATCCAATGTGATTGGCGTTTTATTGGAGATTTTGAAGAATATGATTCTAGCTTTTTTTAAAAAAAATTTGAAGGCATGATTGAGCACTTGAATTTCTAGTTTTGAAAAGTGTTTTGAATCTTGAAATTCATCTAAGATGTGTGTTTTGATGTTGAGAACATTTGAAAAATTTGTTGGTGCATAAGAGTTGAGTGAAAATTACATTTGGCATACCTTGAACCCCAAAAATAGGGGTTGCCAACTCCAGCCTAGGCGTTGGCTGGGTTGTGTGTGCATAGCCCAATCATGCACCAGGGCTACTAGGCAATCCAGTTTTAAGGTTGTTTGGTGAGCTTTGAGTTTTTTTTCCAACTCTTTTAATGCTCAATAGTTTTTTGCATTACACACACTAGATGTACAAGTGTTGTGCAAGATCTCAAAATTATGTTTGCCACTTTTTAATGCTTTTAAAAATTTGTTGAAGTTAATCTTCCAATGATGACATAAGAGTTATTCTTGTTCAATTATTTGTTTATGAGATAAGCATTTAATTGTTGGAATTAATTGTTAATTCCAGATTTATTTATTGTTCATTTAATTGTTGTATGAATGATTAATGAATGGGGATGATCATGAGCCTTTAATATTGATTTTAGTTATTTCAAAGTTTTTTGAAATAGGTTATATTAAATAGGGCTTGCATGTCTATTATTCTATCTTGTAAAAGTTATGAGAGTAAAATCACTAGGAGTGAGGATGTTCATTTCATGTAGATGTTGCATAGAGCAAAGAAAGTTAGTGGAGGCATGAAGACCTTTTGAAGACCCATAAATGTATGGGATACACTCATGTAATAGATAAATTTAATCAACCTACTTAAAATCAATTATGTGATGTACCTATGGCTCTAAGTGCACCACTTGGTTAAGCTCATGATCATCCCATCCTATGAGCATTTACTTATTTATGATTTCCATATCCTATTGATGTATGAGATGCATGATTAAGATATAGAGAACCTAAATAAAAAGATAAAAATGATGTGATCTTTGCAAGCAAAAACCCTCAACTTAGAATGTCTAGGTATTTTTCAAATATTAAGTCCCAATGGATACAAATTAAAAGAGTTTTAATTAATCCAAGTCTTATACCAATAGTGTATGCCACGATGATGCTATTGATTTTGTGTTATGATACTCGTAAATAGGGTCACACTTAGGAGGAAAGCTGTGAGCATACACTTTGCATGAGATGCATCTTTGACTTAAGAACCCTCATGTATTGGCACTCATAAACGGGAGATTTCGTGAGGCCATCTTGAGGAAAAGAAGGATTGGTACGTTGGATTTAACACTTATTAGTATAGATGGCACATGTAAACATAGATCTACATGAAAAGTGAGATAAAATACATCAAGAATTGCATGAGATACAATTGGCAAAAGTTGCCTACCCTTTGATTACTCATGGATGGCACTCGTAAACGAGGGTCCACTTGCAAGTCATTGTGGTTTTGATTCTCACTAGAAAATGTGATCTCCTGAATTCTTCTTGGGGTGAAGGATTTGATAAATAGTGGGAGAAAAACACACTTGAAAGACCATGAACATGTTTTAATATCAAATTCAATCACATACTCATTCTCTTTTTTTGCCTCATGTAGATTTTTCGAAATCTTCAACAAAAAATGGCTAAAAATCCACTCACTAGCATTTTGGAAATCAATAAACTTACTGAGCCAAACTTCCAAGATTAGTTGAGAAATCTTAAGATAATTCTTGACTCTGATAAGAGGACATATGTTCTTGATCAAAATCCATCAGACACATTGGGTGATGATGCAACCGATGAAGTTTGTGAAGTATTCATAAAATTTTGTAGATGATGATCTACAAGTTAGATGCCAACATGCCTCATGTTGGCATCTATGACTAATGAGCTCCAAAAGACTCATGAGCATACTTGTGAGATCAACACACACCTATAAAAATTGTATGGTGTTCAAACAAGACATGAAAGGTTCGCTTTGTCTAAGGAGCTCTTTAGGACAAAGATAAGTGAAGTGGCTAATGTCTATGATCACGAGCTTAAGATGATAGAACTCATTGAGAAGCTTGGACAACTTGACATGATTATGGACAATGACCTTTACGTGGATTTGATCCTCTAATCATTGCCACCCTCATTCAACCAATTCATTGTGAACTTTAATATGTCCAAGCAAATGGTAACAATCAATGAATTGGTGAACATGTTTGTGACTACTAAGGCAATGATAAAAAAGAAAAATCTCTTATGATGGCATCCTCCTCCAAGTCGAAAGGTCCTAGAGGCCCTAGAAAAGGAGGTTAGAGGAATAAAAGTTCTTCCTATAAAAGAAAGCAAACCGAGAAAAGTTCCAAGAGAGTTAAAAAGAAAGATAAAACTAATGCAAACTGTTTTCATTGTGGTGAAAAGGGTAATTGGAAAAGAAACTGCAAAGCTTACCTTGTGACCCTTGAGAAAGCTATGTATTTCTTTGAAGTGTATTTGACAACTAATTCTTCTTCATGGGTATTTGATACTGCATGTGATTCTCACCTCTATAACTCATTACAGTAGATGAAAAGAATAAGGAGTCTATGTGAAGTTACATATCTTAATTGTTATATTCACTTTCCAAAAATATAACAATTACTATAACAATATTCAAGAATCATGTTTTCAAAGTCAATCACTTATTTTTTAGAATAATTCAGAATAAAAAGTTACATAACTTATTTGAAACTTTCAATTCATTAATTAACCATACTCATGAACTTTCAAGATTCTTATCAGTTATCTTGGCCAAGATCTTAACTACAATGTCATTAAGTAGCTTCAAAGGTCTTAACTACAACGCCATTAAGAATAGCTTCCGAGGTCTTAACTACAATACTGTTGAGAGCAGCTTCAAAGGTCTTAATTACAATGCCATTGAGAGTGACTTCAAATATCTTAACTACAACACCGTTAAGAATGGCTTCAGAGATTTTAACTACAATGCTGTTAAGAGCGGCTTCAGAGATCTTTTGCTATTGTAACCCTATAGCTTAGTTATGTAACTCATTCCTACTGATAATTTCTCAATTATTCAGAATATAGATCTTTTTAATTATTTATTTCAACAGAGAAATTATGTTTTTTGCAAGATTTAGAAAACTTTTGTTTTTAAAACTCAAATCTAAGAAAAAAATAAGTTTTATGCACTCAGAAAAATCTTATAAATAGTTAAATATTGCAGATAGAAAATTCTACATTAAATACCATTAAATCTAAAAGTTTAATAAAAATAACATGTCATTTAATTTTTTTATGCATAAATCATTCATGCAAAAAATATTTTCAATAGAAAAAGAATAGAGATTTACTTACTCGGGAACACTAAAACTCAAGACTTCTCTCAGGCTTGATCTACCACTTAAGCATCCTCCACGAAATAAAATTTCCTACTAAGAATGAAATAAAGAAAAAAAATGTTAATACCTAAGAATGAAATTTCCTACTAATGTTCAAAAAACTAGTATTTTCTCACCTCTGCATGTAACTTCTCAAATTCCTACTATATGGGTATTTATGTTACCAGGCGAGGTAATTGGAATAAACTAAAACTCTATCCTAATCTTCCCAAATATTGATAACTCATCATATATTTTATCATGGGAAGATAATATAGAAACCCAATTAACTAAAACTCTATCCTAGTTTTGATCATGATTAGGGGGTTAGGCTGATGACTAAATTTTTATTCTAAAAAGAATCTTAATGCCAACAATTTTTGAATTTCTCCCAAGTCAATTTGGTTACAGAAAATTATTTTATATAATATTATGTATGTATATGTTTATATTAACTATTGGGTATTACATTCTCCCCCCTTATTAGAAGTTTCGTCCTTGAAACTTTATGTACCTCAATCTTTAAATAGGTGTGCATAGCGATTGCACATGTCCTCTTCCAATTCCCATGTTGCTTTTTGTTTAGTATGATTTGACCATTATACCTTGACATAAGGAGTTATTCTGCAGCGTAGGACTTGTTTCTTATGATCCACATTCCTGAGTGGGAATTTTTCATTACTCAGATTCTCTTGGATGAGTAGGGGTTTGGCCTCTATCACATGTGTTGGATCCATCAAGTACTTCCTTAATTGGGACATGTGGAATATATTGTGTACTCAGGATAATGATGGGGGTGATGCTAGGTAATATGTTGTCTCTCCGACTTTATCTAATACTTCAAATGGCCCCACATATTGAGGATTTAGCTTTTTGCTCTTACCAAAGTGCAAGACTCCACGTGTTGGAGAAACCTTAAGACACACCTTGTCTCCTTGTTGGAATTCTACACCTCGTCTTAGCGTCTGCCCAACTTTTCTATTGATCTTAAGTTGCCTTAAGCTTGTCATGAAGTATTACAACTTTCTCCATGGTTAGTTGGACTAGTTCAGGTCCTGTGATTTTTCATTCTCCAATCTCATCTTAATAGATAGGTGATCTACACTTCCTCCCATATAAAACTTCATACGGGGCCATGCCAATGCTACTATGGTAGCTATTATTATATGAGAATTCTATAAGAGTCAAATAATCTTCCCATGTTTCCTTAAACTCAAAAACACATGCCCTAAGCATATCTTTTAAGGTTTGGATTGTCCTCTCGGACTGACCATTAGTCTATGGATGGTATGTCGTACTAAGTTATACTTTTGTTCCTATGGCTTGTTGAAAGCTCTTCCAAAATCATGAAGTAAATCATGCATCTCAATCTAACACAATACTTATTTGAACGCCATGTAATTTTACTATGTTGTCGATATACATAGCTACTAGTTTATCTATAGTAAATGAAAAGCGCATAAAAAGAAAATGTTCTGACTTAGTTAATCAATTTACGATTACCCAAATAATGTCAAGTCCTTGTCAAGTTTGGGGTAGTCCTACTACAAAATCCATTATGATGTATTCCCACTTCTATTCTGGAATCTCTAATGGTTGTAGTAATCCTCCTGGTCATTGGTGTTTGGCTTTGACCTTTTGACATGTTACGCATTTAGCCACATGGTCTGCTATATCATTTTTCATGCCACTCCACCAAAAATTTCCTTTTAAGTCCTGGTACATTTTTATGCTCTCTAGATGTATAGAAAGTTTTGAATTATAGGCCTCAGATAATATTTCCATCTTAATCTCTTTTTCATTAGGGATGCACAATCTTTCTCTCATGTGGAGTCCTCTATTGTCACTAATTTGAAAATTAGGTGACAACCCAGCCCTAACTTTCTCTTTAATTTCTGCTAGTTTGGGATCAAGGTCTTGAGTTATCTTAGTTGTCTCAAGGATACATGGTTGAATACTTAGAATAGCTATAATACTATCCATAGACTGTATTATTTCCAAATCTAAGGATTCTATTTGTCTTGCTAACATAGAGGCTAGCATCCTACTTATCTTTCTACTTAAGGCGTCTGCCTTACGATTCACTTTGCCAGGGTGGTAATTAGTGCCTAAGTCATAATCTTTCAACAATTACAACCATCTTCTCTACCTCATATTTAGATATTTTTGTGTGAAAAGGTATTTGAGACTTTTATGATCCGTATAAACTTCACATCTTTCTTCGTAAAGATAATGCCTCCACATCTTCAAAGCAAAAATAATAGTTGCTAACTCTAAATCATGTGTGGGGTAGTTCTTCTCATATAGCTTCAATTGTCTCAATGTATAGGCAACCACTTTTTCATTTTGCATCAAAACACATCCAAACCTTGTTTCAATTCATTGAAGCTTTCATCACAAGCAAAGCCCCACTTAAATTTCAATATCTTTTGAGTTACCTTAGTAAAAGGCATGGCTATCCTTGAAAACCCTTAAACGAACTTCCTATAGTAACCTATGAATCCTAAGAAACATCTTACTTTAGTGACATTGGTCGATTTGGGCCAATCCATTATAGCTTCAACCTTCTTAGGGTCTACTGATATACTTTTCGTGAATATTACATGTCCCAAGAAGGAGACACTTTTAAGCCAAAATTCACACTTACTAAATTTTGCATAAAGCTCTTTTTCTCTTAAAGTTTGTAGCACTATTCTAAGGTGTTCCTCATGCTTCTATTTGCTTAGGGAATAAACCAAGATATTGTTAATGAAAATGACTACAAACTTGTCCAAGTATGGCTTGAATGTCCTATTCATTAGATCCATGAAGGCAACTGGAGCATTGGTTAAACTAAACAGCATAACTAAAAACTCAAAATGCCTATATTTGGTCCTAAAGGTAGTTTTAGGTATATCCTCTACCTTTATCTTAAGTTGATGGTACCCCGATCTCAAATCTATTTTGGAAAACACCTTAGCTCCTTTCAACTGGTCAAAGAGATCATCAATCCTTGGAAGGAGATATTTATGCTTGATGGTAATCTTATTAAGCTCTTTATAATTGATGTATAACCTCAAACTTCCATCCTTTTTCTTCACAAATGACACCGGAGCGCCCAAAGGCAACACTATAGGCCTAATTTGTCTCTTATCAATCAATTCTTATAATTGAACCTTTAGTTCTCTTAACTCTACTGGAGCCATTTGATATGGTGCCTTTAAGATGGGTGTTGATCCTAGTATTAGGTTAATTTCAAACTTAATTTCCCTATTTGGGGGTGGTCCAAGTAATTCCTCAAGAAATACATCCAAAAATTCTTTTACTATGGGGATACTTTGAATGTGGACATCTTTCTCCCTTGAGTCCACAACAAATGCTAGGTATGCTTCATGCCCCTTTTTAATTGCTCTTTGAGCTTGAGTAGCATAGAGTAGGAGATTTGTTTCTTTTTGTTGATTCTTTGTGCCTCCTTAGTATGAGTGACTTTTCTTTCTAGGCGGGCAAAAATTTATGATTTTTCCTCTACAATCCACATCGACAAGATTGCTAGCCAACTAATCTATTCCCAAAATTACATCGAACTATTACGTGTGAATTTGTATCAAGTCAGCCTTAAGTTCTATATTATCAATTCCTATGGTACAATCCTTGTACAATAGATTTGTCACTAAAATTTTGTATCCTGGAGTAGTTACTCTATAAGGTTCAGTAAGTACCATAGGTTTATCATTTAAGAACTTAGCAAATCTCATAGACACAAAAGAACGTGTAGCTCTACAATCGAACAATGCATAAGCAGGCACTTTATTGATTTCAATCATACCTATCACTACATCTTTAACATTACTTGCTTCCTCTGGTGCTATAGCAAACACCCTTGCATTTTCTCTAGGATTTTGGTTTTAATTTAGATTTCCAGTGGCTTTGGGGTTAGGTAATGGGCATTCAAAAATTTGGTAACCTATCTAGCCATATCGAAAACATGCCCCATTCTTCCATCTACATTCTTCTCTTTGTCTCTTATGGAAAAATTCACATTCCCAAGGAAAAGTTTGCGGTTGATTTGGTGTAGGTCTTTTCTTATTAGCTTGAGTCATTGATACTTGCATTAGGGGTCCTCGACCAAGTTTCAACTCATTTCTAGGCCTCTTTAATTTGTTATCCTCATCCATTCTCTTTATGTTAGCTTCAACTCATATCGCAGTGCCTAATAGTTCATCAAAGCTCTTGGCTTCGAACATGGCTAATGATGACTAAATTTTGCTTTTCAAACCTCTTGTGAATCTATGGATTAGCCATAATAGTAGGTGAATACTTCCCAAGTGAGTGAAATCTTCTAAATCCTCCACTACGAACATATCTCATAGCTACACCAAATTATTGAATTCTATCATCTTCTAAAGCCAAATGGCATTAAGGAAGAAGTGTTAAGGTAGGCCTCTCAAAAATGTGCCCATGTAATAGGTCCCTCAATTAACATAGCAGGTGATACACCTTCCCACCATTTTGCTGCTTCTCCTACAAAGAAAAGTACTACTACTCTTGGTCTAGCTTCTAAAAGAACTTCCATCAATTCAAAATTATCTTTTATCTCCTTAAGCTATCTCTGTATTGCCTTAGGGTCATTAGTCCCATCAAAAGTGGGTACGTGGGCTTTTCTTAAGGCCTCATAATGGAATTTAGTTACCGTGTAGTAGGTGGTTGCTAAGCTGCCTGTATAAAATGTTGGTTTTGTGCTTGCACAGCTTGTGCTACAGCAGTAGCAATTACTATTAAATCCTCTTGATAAATCCTAATTTGAATAGTTGGAGGTGGGTCTTGTGTGTTGTTTAGTGGTTGGTCATTTGGCTCTTGAGGCTAAGTCACGTAACGGGGGTTTTGGTTGAAATGTCTAGGTCTACCTTCCATTTTCTATAATGGAAAAGGAGTAGTCACATTAAGCCTAAAAACCTCTATAGTATGGTAGTTAAGTTAAACTAGCGATAGAGAAAGGCAAAAAAATAAATAAATAAAAAAATTCATATATTCATTATTATCAAAAGCAACTAATGAAGTAAAAAAAAACTTATGTTCGATAGAGTAAAAAAATTATAATAATAATAATTCCTAGTAAAACTTATGTCCAATCTAATCTATCACAACTCCATCTAGGGGTTCTTCTCCTTCCATTTCTTCGCCAGGGTTCTCTTTAGGTTCTTCTTCAATAAGATTTCAGATCCCTTCTCATAAATTATCAATCTCTTGCTCAAGTACAACCCTTATTTTCTTTTATATTTTAGGCTTCAAAAACAAAAATATGAGGCTTTTTTTTTAAAAAAAAAACATTATAGGCCTGAAAACATTAGGTCTTTAGTTTAGAAGCCTCATATATATGTTTTCTTTTCAAATAATTTAGACCCAAAAAAAAGTATAATGCCTTTAATTTGGAGGCATTATTAGTTAAACTTATGATAAATAATTAATTAAAGATATAAATTTAAATTTTATTACTTTTGATTCTCCTAAACCTCCATTATTCTTTTAATTCTTATTCTTTTACATATCAAAACCTGTCTTATTCTTTTCAAATACTAATCACTAAATAATATTAGTGTTAATTTATTTTTCTTTTTTCAAAATAATATTTTTAAAATTAAAACTAATAAAATATGTGAATGTACCGAGAAAGATAAAATTGGCTGACTATGCTATCAATTAAAAAAAATATTAGATGAAATTAATTATGAAAATAAAATTAATAATTTTGCATCTCAAAAAAATTAAAGAATAAAATTTAGATAATAATATTTTATGCAAGAATTTTTTTTCCTATAAAATACAAATTGTTTCCTTAAAAACATATGTATTAAAATTATTTTTTATTATATATTAAAGGCCTTATTTTTATGTTTTGCCTTAGGCCTCCAATTTTATTGAGATAGCCTCTAAAGGGCTAAGGAAAGGAAGAGTAGATTGGTGATGACACCAGCAAAGATTTGTATTTCATTCTATCTTCAGACCAAATTATCTATTAACAACAAGGTTATATTCTTTCTTCATTTTCTCTAATGTGCATGTACATTACCACTTGTTAATTAATGTTAACAAAGCATAGTAATATCCATGGCTTGTTCTTCCTTGTATTTGCTAGCAAATTCCATGTTACTTCAACCTATCATCCAATTCTTGTAGTGAATACGGATACCCCACCATGATTCTCCAAATTGAATAAGAAGACATGGTTAATTGAGAATATCATAGCACTTTATGATAAATTTGAGAATATGATAAGGAATTGCATTGGATGCTCCATGTTGACGTCGCAAAAAGCATCCTCCCATGAGACTACAATTTATGCAAATATGCAACAGAATGTGACTCATTGCTCATGCCAGGATGGACTCACCAAGTCAGATTTTATAGAATCCAAATGTTTTGCCATACCAACATTTGATGTCATAGCTTTGACTTAGCTTGCTAATTGTGCGAGCTTGTTGATTTTTTTGACACCTAAAAACTTTATGCATTGTACTCTAAGGCCATGATACACCTCAAAGCTTCTCCATTTTGGACCGCCCCAATATCGAGTTGCATTCAAGCAGCTTTCAGGCCATTAGAAGTAAACTGAAGAGGAGCCAAAGTCCAATTTGGGCAGCCCATAAACCGAGCCTGCGTCCAACAATTTTTAAGGCCATTAAAAAGAAAATTGAATGAGGAGTCCACTGTCGTGGCGCAATGTATATCAACTCCTCAATCATCAGTTTCCAAATTCCAAGAATTAAATTCCCACCAAAAGAAGAAAAATCAGACCGGCATATTTCAACCAAAAACATTCCACTAACAAAAATACACACGGAAAATCTGTGTATTTCTAACAAGATTATCCATGCCTCCACAATAAGCAGCCTCCCAAAAATAAACAGCAATTCTGAGAATTTTGAACCACAAGCAAAAATAGCAGTACGAACTTCACCTTGTTAGCCAACTGCTCAAGTCTATCATACGGTGTTTCAAGAACATATAGAAAACCCTTGCATATTTTCTATAGACAACAATCACACTTAACCATATTCATGCACAAAGCATCTGCAGAAAGAGAAGATAAGCCTAAGGACGAGATACAAGAACCTCAAGAACTTGTAACAAGTTCAAGACAAGAAAGTGGCATCAGTAGAAAACTCAATGGAACTGAATAGCAGTAACATATATTAAGACAGACAATTTAAATGGGTAACTAAGTACATCGTCAGCAAAACTTTACAGGTTGTGGTGTATAATTGACACGTTTTAAGCATTTGAACTTTTAATTCTGAGAGGTTGATTTTAGAATTTGACTGCAACTCTCTTATTTGAGTGTATCATCTTGAACAACGCAGAACATGAAAAACATGACTGGAGAGAATGACTGGCTGCCTTGACACTAAAATAACTGCTCATTCTTCATCATTTGGACAATTTTCTCGGTGAATGGTGAACCTTCACATCGCTATCTATGATCGAAAAAAAAATTTAATATTAGGAGCTTAGATTGGTAATATAAATTACAAGAAATTCATGAGAACTGTCACCATATATTCACTTAAAATTCAGACACACACATGCACATATACCTTGAAAGGTTCATCGCTAGTTCTGAAGCTATTACCTGGAACATACTTCAACACCAAAAGTATAAAGCACATTGATGAGCAAATTAATGCAAATATCAAACACATAAAAATATTAGTACTTTGTTAAAAGAAAATATTCACTACTCAAAATTCCATTATGCACAAACATAAGGGCCAATACGAAGATGTAGAAACAGCTGTGCTTCATGGACCAACTTTATGAACGTAACTAAATCATATCTTCCTTCAAAACTGTACCAAAAACCCACAAAATGAAACATGTTAAATTGGCAATTTAAGGAAATAACAAGAAAATTTCCAGATGACGCAATAAAAATATTGACAAGCAAGAAAAATTAAAATTCCAGGTGAAGATTCATGAAGGTCCCAAAATACATAAGTATCTACTATCCAAACCTCCATCTTTAGCATTCTTAATAAGCCCCTGCCACATCTGCATTCTAAAAGACTTAGCTTTAATCCACAGAAAGAAAAGAACAGAAAATCAGAAGTCTTTCATAATATATATATATATATATATATATCAAGAAGATGGAATCTCTTTACATCAGGAGTGCTTCTTCGATAATGAATAGAGCCAGGAAAAAGATTCTTCTCTGGCCATTGATAATAGGAGCCTTTCTATTATAAGTAACACCGTAATGAGAGAACAGAACAACTGAAATTAACAGCAGCCATAGCAGAAAACACTTTGAAAGTCGAACAGGTTACATTTTTCTTGCCCATGTGAAACGTGAACTGCTCAAGTTCCTTCTTCCATGTGTGTGTATATATATGTATGTATATGTAACTTATCCTAGTAAATTAGCAACGAAAGTTCCAGAGAAGAAAATCTAGCAATTTGATGAAGAATGCGGCGAGGATTCCTCCTGCGCGCTGAATCTATGAGTCAAGGCATGCCCTATAATCCATTCAACCTTAAATTTTCTTCTTTCTCTCTTGTTCAAGATTTATATTCATTCAAGAATTTCGAATCTGTGTAACCTAATTAATTTTTTTTTCCCAATTCAAAACACAATTCAATTTGATGTGTAAATCCCAAAAACACTGCAATTAATCTTTGGTCGGGAAGCCAAACATGTAAATTTGAAGATACTTAAACAAATACTCTAGATTGTTCTCAAATTCATTATTTTTTTTTCTCATAAAAAGTGGAACAATCTATATATATATAGCACATGTGTAGGCGTTGGTGAATTTGGAATATTGGTGGGAACAGAGGCTTTCCAGAGAAAGTTGGAAAACTGACAAAAAAATGAATAAATACATAAAATAAAAGTAAACTTCAAATTTAAAAGCACAGAGAAAATGCTTCGGCTCTGGTAAAACTTTCTTTCCTTTAGCCGCTCTAATCAGATTCCTAAAATATATCTAATACTAAAAATTGTTTAACTGATAAAATAATTCTCTTCTCTTAATCCTAATTTTAAACCCTATTTTTGGTTCACCCAAATATTGTATGCCTATTTAATATCTTGAATAATAATCTATTGCTCTGATACCACTTATGTCACGCCCTAAATTTGGAATATAATATGGGAGTGCTTTTAAGTCCAAAGATTTAAGGACACTAAGCCTCAAATCTAATAGAGCATGCTAAAATTCCCAAAAATTTCATTGGACAAGTTTCCAAAATAAATCATATCAATGAAAGAGAATTCAAAACACTTATCTTAACAATCAAATTGGAGTAACCGAAATCTCAAATAAACCTTCCTAAACAACTAATTAAGAATCTTAAACATCAAAGAACCTATTTCATTTATGCCAATATCTTATCACCATCTCCAAAGTTGTTCATCTTCCTCGCCCAACACTAATTTTTTTGCAAAAAAAATGGATTAATAATATATGAGCCACACTTTGCCCAGTAATTAAATCTCCTTTCCTTTTTCAATCGGATTTGAGCAAGTACCAATATCATGGAAAATTCATTGAAAACAAAAAAAACATTCACTTTCCAAAAATATAACAATTAATATAAAAATATTCAAGAATCATGTTTTCAGAGTTAATCACATATCTTTTAGAATGATTCAGAACAAAAAGTTACGTAACTTATCTGAAACTTTCAATTCATGAATTTACCATGCTCATGAACTTTCGGGATTCTAATAAGTTATCATGGTCAAGATCTTAACTATAACGTCGTTAAGTAGTTTCAGAAGTCTTAACTACAACACCATTAAGAATGGCTTTGAGGTGTTAACTACAATGTCGTTAAGAGTGGCTTCAGAGATATTTTGCTACTGTAAACACAGTTATGGAACTCGTTCCTACCAATAGTTTCTCGATTATTCAGAGTATAGATCTTTTTAATTATTTATTTCAACAAAGAAATTATGTTTTATGCAAGATTTAGAAAACTTTTGTTTTTGCAACTCAAATCTAAAAAAAAATAAGTTTTATGCATGCAGAAAAATCTTATAAACACTTAAATATTTGCAGATAGAAAATTATACAATAAATACCTTTAAATCTAAAAGTTTAATAAAAAGAACATGTTACTTATTTTTTTATGCATAAATCATTCGTGAAGAAAATATTTTTAATAGAAAAAGAATAGAGATTTACCTACTCGAGAATACTAAAACTCAAAACTTCTCTTAGGCCTGATCCACCATTTAAGTGTCCCCACCAATTCTACAAAATAGAGAAAAAAAAAAGGAGTTAATACCTAAGAATGAAATTTCCTACTAATGTTCAAAAGACTAGTGTTTTCTCACCCCTGCATGTAACTTCTCAAATTCCTATTATAATGGTATTTATGTTACTAGGCGAGGTAATTGGAATAAACACAAACTCTATCATAATCTTGATCAGTCGCAATCCCAAATAATGATAACTTATCATATATTTTGTTATGGGAAGATAATATAGAAACCCAATCAACAAAAATTCTATCTTAGTTTTGATCATGATTAGGTGGTTATGTTGATGACTAAATCTTTATCCAAAAAGAATCTTAATTCCAGCAATTTTTTAATTTATCCCAAGTCAATTTGGTTACAAAAAATTATTTTATATGATATTATGTGTGTATATGTTTATATTAACTATCGGGTATTACAAAGATAGAATCCAACTTTCGCTGTTGTGAATGGCAAGTGCATTTTCTATGTATTCTATAATGGTCGATTCCCAAAAATTCTTGCGCAAGGTGGTGTGATAGTTTGGAAAATGAGTTTTTCAAGGGTAAGGTCACATAATGGGATTGAATATTGAGAATAAAGACATAGTATTGAGGTTATTAGGAAGCCGACAAATATCTTGCCCTACGTCTCTTTTGAGAGATAGGAGATAGAAGGACCGTATTTGCATGACATGCATAAAGCGATGATGGTTCTTCAAAATTTTCATTTTGGGCCAATTAGTTGGGCTCCATGGATTTGAGGTTAGACATCGACCATGAAGATTAGATACTTTTTAATTAATGAGATTAATTGAATTGAGTCAATTAGTTTAGAAAGAGTTTTAAACTAAAATGAATATAAAATATTTAAAGTCAAAAGGAGTTGTGAGCTCATATCTAATGAATGGTAGAACCTATTAGGTCATGCATAAAATTCAATTAGCTTTCTAATTGATAGAGAGAATTTTCTAAAGAGTTAAAAAAAGATCTCTCCTAGTAGAGCCATTTTTTAGGTACCAAGTTTGAAGGTCAATTTTGGCTTGATTAATTTAACACTTAAATTAATCAACTAATTTAAAGAGTTAAATTTGACCAATAATTATGGGGTTAAATATTTGGTGCCAACAGGACCATCAATTGGTCAAATTAACTTGAAGGTTTAAGTTAACAAATCAAGCTTAAAGAGTTAAGCTAGTTTGACTTAAAGAGTTAAGTCCAAGGATAATTATTTAATTAAAGAGTTTAATTTGATTAATTGGAAAGAATGAATTTTGGAGGAAAAATTCAAATAAGATTTTAATTAGCATCTTAATTAATTTGAAATGAGATTCCAAATGTAATTAAGATACAAATGAAATTCAAATGAGATTTGAATTCAAATTTGCCATATAGACACCCCAACTTGGCTATCCCCCTCGTGGAATGTGTGATGCCGACTTAACACCACACCATTAGTTGGTATCACACCATTCAGCATCCATATATAGATATAAAGAGAAGGGATTGGCCACAATGCAAAATTAGTGTCAAGAATTAGATTTTTCCCTCTCTCCCTCCAAAACCTCTTACAAGCAAGCATTCATGTGTTGAAAGCTTTGCTTTCTTCTTCTTTTTTCCTATCTAAAATCAGCCTCCACCATTGTTGAGTTTTTGATCTTACTCTAACTTACATACTAGAATTTTAGTAAGATCTCATTGGTATCTGGATCATTACAATAGAGGTAAGGCATTTGACTTGTTTGTTTCTGGAAATCCACCTGCACAGAGTCCAGTTTGGCAAATTTCTCTAAGGAGTTCCAAATAACCTTTTGATTTGAAATTTTAATTGAGAGTTCATCAAGGTGTTGTGAAGTTCCAGCTATTTTTTTTTTGGAATTTTTAGAAGATATTTGATAAGGCAATTGTCGCACTCTTCCAGCTACGCCAGTTGCAGGTTGTTTCAAAATTAGTGAAGAGTTCACTTGCTACTCCTTGGATTTTTCTTTTCAAGGTAATGCTCTCACCAAATTTGAATTCCTAGCATGATTAGATTCTTGTTATGCTTGTAAGCACTAGTTAATTTCATATTTTTGACATTTTGATATTTGGATCCTAATACCTTATTTGCTTTTAAAACAATAAACGCCGTTTGAAACTACAAAAGACGTTTTATCTCAGTTTTCAAGCGCTATGAAAATTTGGTAATATCCTTAAAAGGTAACCATCATGCTCAAGGTCGCAACCTACAATTGAATCAACTAACAAATATATGCAAGGTAGAGGATAAGGGTCTTTAAGGCATATCTTATTAAGATCAGTAAAATCATTACATATTCGCTATCTACCCTCATTTTTTAGGACAAGGACTACATAACATAACTAACTAGGATATTGTATCTCAACTATGTAGCCTGCCTCTAGGAGCTTGTTGACTTCATTTTTGATGATGTGTATCCTCTCAGTATTGAAGGTTTTTATCTTTTGTTTGACTAGTTTAAATGATGGGTTGATGTTAAGACGATGGATAATAACTTGGGGATTGATTCTTTGGAGGTCAGTTGCTTTTCATGCAAAAACAACAATACTTCTCATGAGGAAATTGACTAGCATGCATTCCATATTATGTCCTAAACTTATTCATATCCTTATGATTTTGTCGGGGTTACCGAGTTCAAGCTCTATTATTTTGAATGCTTTAGTGGGCTTGACTTGGGTATCTTCTCTCTTCCTCTTTTTATTGGTCTATACCTTCTAAGGTTCCATTACGGGATGTCCCCCAAGGATTTCAGTTTTGGTCGAGCTTTCTGTTCATTAACCTCAATCGAAATGGTATGACAATGTCATGCCTCTTTCACATTACACAATAATTCCTTAGTTTTAGTTTTTGTTGGGAATTTAACCTTCATGTGATAAATGGACACAATTGCTTGAAAATCATTCAACTCTAGTCGCTTAATGATGGCATTATAAGCAAAGGGCATGTAAAAAATGAGATAGTTGATCATAAGCGTATGCCTTTTGGGTGCCTCTCCAAAAGATGTGGATAAATTTATGGATCCAATGGGCATAATCTCTTATCCTCCAAAACTGACCAAGGGTATCTAAATAGGGTCAAATTTTAGTTTTTCCATCTTCATCCTGTCTAGTGTGGAAAAGAAAATGATGTTTATAGCTCTCCTGTTGTCCACCAAAATCTTCCTAACTTTAAAATTGGCAATTTTGACAGAGGCTACCAAAGGGAAATCTAATTTGCTTTGTGCAACTTGACCTTCTAAATGAGAGAGGTTAGAATCTGAGAAAGATATAAGGTCCACTCCTACGAAAAGCTAGTAGACTAGCCTGGTCTACGTTGATTACTAAATTCAAGGTATCTCTGAGCTTGCTTTCTTGCTGATTTAGAGTCCCTGCCATTGATCTTCCTGCAATTGTGTTAATTACACCTTTTAAGGGGGGGTAGTTTTCTTCAACTTTTTGTTTCCCCTTATCTTCTTTTCATGCGCTGACCAACCATTCTCTACGAGAAGTTTGGTCGGTTAGAGCTATTACTTGTAAGACTTTTTGATCAATATATTTTTTTGAGGTGGCCTTGTCTAATAAAGCGAGCAATCTCATGCCGAAGGTTAAAATAATCCTCTGTCTCATGCCCCTTTGTCGATGAAAATTGCAATATTTGTTAGATTTCTTCATAGCCTCTATCTCATTGAGTTCTCTTGGTCTTTTTAAGAGGTTATCATGCTATATAGTGAACAAAACCTCTTTACTGGGAGTATTAAGTAGGGCGTAATTATGAAAATGCTTTATCGGGGATTAATGACCTCTTTTTTGGTGCTCGTCATCCTTTTCCTTGCCTTTTTACTTCTTCACCACATTTCATCTTATTCATCTCTTATTGTGTTACATATCTCTGTACAAGGTCAGGGAGTTTCTTCATTATTTGTGGTCACTCCTTGACCAAAACATTAGCACATTTCTTATGTCTTAGCCCTAAAAATAAAACAAAAATCAAAAACTTAATTCAAAGGTTATCGATTTTCAAAACTTCAATACTGAATATAGAGAATAAATCTCTCAATGGTTTACCCTCATTCTGCTTTATCGTGTGGAGGTGAGTATGTGATAGTTTTCCTTTCCTTCTGCTAGTGAATTGGTGGAGGAATTTGTTGCAGAGCTAGTCATAAGAAAATATGGATGCAGGCTCAAGTTTGATAAACTATTCTAAAGTTATTCCCTAAAAAGTAGTTATCAAATTTTTTGCATATATGTGGTTACTGTGACCATGCAACTGCATCATATATTTGAATTGCAGGAGGTGCTCATTGGGTTTGGTTGACCCATCACATCAAGGTAAGCCAATCAGAACTTTTACATCAATTGCGATGTGTTCGTCAATTATTTCCTGAATAAATGGGGATTCCCTCTCCCATCGGAATCTGAAGGTATTGTCAAGTTGTGCTTGTTCTATATTTCTCCTTGAAATTTCTTCCAGTCTTCTAGTGAGCTACTGAACTTGATATGAAACTTTCTCTCATTTGTTTGTTCAGCTTTGGACATGTCTCGATTGGGTCGAACAAAGTGTTCTGTAGAATTTGCCACTTCTTTATGTAATTGGTAGTGTGGTTCATTAAGGAGGAATCGACCATGGCTCAAGTCTCATTTACTGAGGTGATGATTACTGTCATTTTTTGTTCTGTCTTCTTATAGTGGTCGATTTTCCTAGTGTGAGGGATGTGGCATAGCACTAGCGGTGCGAGTTGGCAAGTTGTTGTGTCTTTGCAAAGTGATAGATAGTTGTGCGGAAAGTTAGGCAGAAATTTGATCATTGATCATTTGCATAAGTTGAGGGATGGTCAAAGTGACCACTTGTTTTGGTTGGGAATTGGGGCCTTCCACTTGCTTTTGTGGTGGTTATGTTGGAGATGGTGGTGATTTGTGGTCACTTTGTCTCTTGCAAGTAGTTTGCCTGGTGTTGACCATTTTCGACTATAAGTTTCACATTTCCACATATGGCGCCAAATGATAATGTAAATTTTGGTATAGTGGATTCTTGGATCTCGACCTGAAGGACTAATCAACTAGGAAGATATAATTTGGGGATGGGGGTTGGATCCTGCATCCATGAAACAAACATTAGGTTAGCCAAGAGGGTCCTCAGCTAAGACCCTTTGATGATTAAGTCGGTATATCAATTGGAAAGTAGTTGGATAGAGTTACGATTTAAAGAGAGTGTGAAAGCTTACCCTTACTTCTGAAGGATGCAATATTTATAGTATTTTCTTTGAGATGAAAAAATAGTTTTCTCCTTGATATACTCCAAATATTGCCCCCATGGGTAAGGGCATCTTAGGTCTTGTCAACCTAAGTTAGAGCCTTACACATGGTTAATTTGTCGGAGAGAGGATCTATACCACAATTAATGTGAAGGTAATATGCCGTCAGGTCAATTAATGTGAACATCTTAGTGGTTGAGGCACATTTAATGTGGATGCGATAGGTGGCAAAGACTGCCATTAATGCTCTCTCCTCGCTCATCTCTAGGGATGGGGATAGGCTAGGCCGCCGTCGGGAGCCTACGTCCTAGCCTATTTGAAGTCTGGCTTGACATAACCTATTTAATAAATAGACAATATTTAGGCTTTTAAAAAAGCTTATTTTGTTAAAAAGGCTAGGTATAGGTTTTTAAAAAAACCTATGAAGCCTATCAGGCCGGCTTGTATAATTTAATTATATTAAAATATATACTTAAATATTTATAATACTTATATAATTGATTTTATATTAATTAATTTTATTAATTTTATATAGTTATATATTCTGTTATTAATTAATACATAACCATTTTATTTCAAATTTTTTGTTTAACTTATAATAATATTTGGTTATGCTTTTCTTTTTATTTAGATAAATGTACTATAATCACCAATTATTTTGCTTAATATAAATTATAGAATTTTTAGACCTATTAAAGCCTAAGCTTATTAAAAGTTTGAACTTATATAAAATTTAAGTTTAATTTGAATATTAATTAAAATATGCTTTTTTAAGTTAGGCCTAGGCTTTGGAAAAATTTAAAATAACTAGGCTAGACTTTGAAAAAAAACTTATATTAGATAATAGGCTAAACTTAGGTTTACAATTTATGTAACATGCCTAATCTATTTAAAGTAAAGTTTAGTCTAGTCTAACTTATTTCTACTCCTACACCTTGATCTCCGTGGTTGAAAAAGTTGGACAGATTATGGGTCCATTGGGTTTGGGCCTACCTATATCAATATCATAAATTAGATACATTCATTATAATTGAATTTGAAAATGTACTTGACACATTTAATTACAAAAAAAAGTTCACAGTTTACCTTATTTTTTTTTCTAAATTCAACTAAAAACTAATATTTGAAATCTACTTTTTTAAATGACCAGTAAATTAGTGAATCATCACTTTAATTTGAAGATATTAAATGATTTAAAATTATTTATTACTTAAATTGTAATTAAAAATATTATTTTTTCCCATAATTTCCTGTCCTGATTAAAGACATAAATTAGTAAAGAAAACAAAAGAAAAAAAAAGAAGAAAATAAGAAAATGATAGAAATAAGCGAAGTCACCAGCACACCACCGGCGGTCGAACGATAAACCAAACGCACACTGCATTGTGAAAATGATTAGCGTCGTCGTTTGTATTTTTATATACACAGCCAAAATAAAGACCCTTATCCCCGCCCC
>JACGDI010005475.1:4110991-4148389 GCA_014898725.1 Jacaranda copaia | reverse complement strand
AGAAGTTGTTCTGCTTTCAGAATTTAGCTTTTATGTCGTAACAGCTGACTAAATGGTCAATGTTAAGGGGAAATGCAGAAATTTAAACGTGTTATCTAAGTAATAAATAAGTAGGGCATAAGATGGCCTTACTATTTCGGGTTTTTTAGATCAAGATATTCTATAAAGTTATTACCCTGAGTTCTGTTTTCCTCACCGTACTTGGTACCAGCGACAAAACGAGAAGGATTAATTTAATATGATGTGCCTAAGACATGGATTTGAGCATTGAAGAATCAGTTAGCTTTTGATTTATTAGTTTTTCATTTCAGTTTGAATTAGTTTTTATAAACCCAGATTCATGCTGTTCAATGGAGTGCAGAAGTTTAACATTTTTTATGGGTTTTGCTTTTCATTGTGGAAGATCTGAACCCACTTCTTGCTGAAAATAGCATAACTTGGTCTTTTACCGTTGAATTTAGTTTTGGTTAGAAAATCTAGTCACTTTAGTTTCTATCAAGTCATTTCTTTGTCATATTGCTCCACAAAGAGAAGATGATGGGCTGTGCTGGAGAATTGGATGTTCGTTATGGGCAAAGTAGATCGATTGAGATTGGATATTTCTCCAGTATGGTCCAATGATGTATGCAGCTGAGGCATTTTAACAGATTGGTAGACCTGAACCTTGTTCCTATGTGACTTGGTCAATTCGATCAGGCACTTGTCATCTGGCATCATCTCATTCTGAGGATACAGAGAAATACCATGGATGGTGCCACAATCTGTTCGACAGACTTGAACCGCTGACCTCCATTGATCAAGGATTTCGATTTTATGGAATTGGGTGGTTTGCTCATATAAAAGATGCAAAGGTGTCCAACACTCCAACTTGCTAATTTCCCTTAGAATTGTCTTCCTATAAAATTTCATGCTTCATACTAGATGGGAATCCAAGTGCCTGCACTGAGTTTCTGATTGATGGATGAGGACCTTTCGGCTGTTGCTATCAATAATATGAATTGGGTGAAAAGAGTTAAGCACTAATTGGTGAATAAGGATAATGTACCCTAATAACCACTGTATTGTCCACCTGTCACCTAGAAGGCACATGAAATATCCACGATTACCTAACTTGTTAGTGTGAGTTGTAAATTTCCATTCTGCGTTCTGGCTGTGAAAACAAAGGGGCAATCAGCAGTGGAAGGTGGAATATACCGTGTATGGTTGTGTCCTTTGAATCTGCTAGTCAAGGTACTGGATAATATTCTTGTAAAAGAACTTTTTCAAGCAGCCAACCGTTTAAGACCAACTTGTTTTCAGTTGGTGAATAGCGCCACAAAGAAAAGGAAGTGAACGACATTCAACTTCCTTTTCTGCACCAGGTATTAAAAAATTTAAGCTTTAGGAAATGCCATTGGTAAAGAATCCTGGTAAGGTTAACCCTTATGAAAGATCACATGGAAGGTTAATCACTCTATATGCTGAAGCTAAGAAGTATTAGTTTCTTTTGTGACCAAAGCAATGAGGTTGTTACATAAAATATGGAGGGAAATGGATTCCATGGGCAAATCTCTGTGCATCTTCCATTCCTGTACCGGCACTAAAGGAAATTCCATTAGAGAACCAAACCAGTGGTGAATTATCCTGTCAAGGTTTGCCCGCCTGAAAGATTAATCTATCTTTATGTAATATGTAAGAAGAACTGATTTCTTTTGTGGCCCAAGCAATGAGGTAATTATGTCAAAGTATTGAGGGAGGAGGATTGCAAAGGCAGGCCTCTGTCCACTCAATTTCTGGCACAAGGAAAACTCAGGGGAACCTGATTGAATCATATTATTCCCTTGCTGGTTGGGGTGTCACTGGTCTGAGATACTCTAGTTTGATTTATGGAGTACTTCTTGGTTATCTGTTTGTAGTTGATGAGCATTTTTTGGCTAAAGATAATAGGTCCTTGTTACATAGCTCTGATTTTCTTCTCAAAGGCCCTTGATCTCAATTATCTGTGAAATTGTTGTATGTGGCACGGGAGCTAATTTATTTGCTTGGGATATCTGCTATTATATGATATCTTGCATATGAGCATCAAGTATTTCCAACAATTTGCAGTTGCAATGCATTGTCCCGATAGGCAATCTTTCTGAAGGTTTATTTGCTGTCCTTCTCTGGAATACAAGACTTATCCCTAGACTTCAGCAGTCATCTATGGTGAAGATTTTGTGATGGCAATTTGGTCTTTTTATGAAGCAGATCTTACCTAACTAAAGCTAAAATACTGGTTAATCAACTTGCTAAATATAGTTTGTATAATCAGTGATCTAGCTTTTGCCATTGCATAACAGGAATTTTATTCTAGTTAGCTGTTTTTGATAAGATTCGTTTGAATAGAAATTCTCTTGCACTTGATATGCAAGCAGCTCATTCAGTTTCTGCTGCTTGGAGACATTTGTTATGGTTGTATTTGCAAATATATCTGCAAATAAAACATAAATATTGAAGAGGCACCCAGTGGTCTCTTTGATATATTTTTTAACCAACTCCATGCCTACAATGAAACCAAATGATTAGTTTTTTGAACAACTAATTTTTCTTCTCTTCCAATCTTTTTGGTTCCAATCACATTCTTTCTTTTAATCTTTAATATAGTCGCTTCTTTTTCGTGAACTATAATAAGCATGTTAATATTTTAAGAACTCTCCATATCGGAGTAGGGTTAGCACATATATTTTAACTACTAAACCAAAAACTTAAACACAGATACTGGGTCTGCAATAGCCTATTACTTTAAAAAAATTCTGTCATGAGGGTGATGCTGCTGCTGCTGACAAAATATTTCTAGTCTATCTGTCTCTCTCACACACGCACGCACACTCATGCGCTCGTAATTGGAAAAAGCCATTTTCTATAGGAATTCAAAAGCTGTAAATCAAGTTGTTAATAATCATGTGAGTGTACTGCTGTTTGATTTTCTGTCATCCAAGCATTGTGTTGAGGATATGTCAGGTTTATTTTCCGTTTCCCGTCTTGTTCCTTAGTATATTGCCATAAGAGCATATATAGAGGTTGACAGACAGTTTTTCTATTGCTTTATGCTCAAGTCCTGATAAAATTCTCGACTCATTATTGTCACACAGTTTTTCGTTTTCCATTTTTAATTCTATATAAAGGCTGAGAAAGAATCACATTCTTATGAACTTCATTGGAACTGAGATATTCCAAAGAACTTCTCTAACAACCTCTTCCCTGATTCACTTTTTCTTTTTGTTGTCTTTTATTTTTTTGTGATTCTATTGCTTTCTGCCCCTTGGTGAATGTTTTCTGGATGTAGAATAACCCGGATAAAAACTTTAAAGGGAAATACAAGAAGAATAATATTTTTTCTTGGGGGCATGAGGAACCTTATATTTGCAAGTGAAATCTTGTTCTTGCTATATCAATTCAAAGTTCAGGTTACTTGTACTGCCTACCCGGCAGAAAAGGTTTGAACCAAGTCGTAACATAATCTTGCCAAGGTTTGTGAAATTTCCCTTTCTCTGGCCAAGCAGAGCATGTAATGTCTCTCATGGATGATAACCTATGTCAAATTTTCTATGCATGAAATATCAGCTGCCTCTGCAAAATAGCTTTTCTGTTCAGAAATTTCTGGAATTCACATTTATATATGTGACCTCAGCTTTTATATATCAGGAATTTGCTCCAGTAACACTTCGCTCTTGTTCTGAGGGCTCTAGTTTTGAGGGCAACATGTCTTTGCGCTTGTATGTATTTGAGCACAATAATCCTTCCATGTTCTGCTTCTTGGTATTTGATCCTTTTTAGCTAGGGATATTACTAAAATGTATTTGTTGGTATTGGTAGATATACGAGATGAAAAGTTATGCCAATAACTTGCTTCTCTATTCATCTGTTTGACAAGTAATTCTACCCCATAATCACGTCAAGGATAGTCCGCTGAGGAAGTTTTGGTTTATTCTGGAAGGAGAAAGGATTTGGTCAAAGGACTGAATGTGGCAGGAGACAATCTTCTTAAATTAATAGCAATCAATTTATGGAAGGGAAGAATTTATTCATAGAATATGGTGTATGGGAAAAGGCCTACTGTATTCAGCAGAAATAAATGAGGGGATGGGGGAATATTGGGATAGATAACTTGAACATCAGCCTGTATCTGCATGGATAGCTTGAAGCTCATTATCCTAGATATTTTATTTTTAGGAGCCATATGAGATCCATGTCTAAAGGGATAACAACTAAAGCAATGGCAGGTGTAGTGGACACCTACAAGCTTTGTTGGATGCCATTTGATATACTTACAACATATGCATGTGGTGATTAAATGTAGACAAAATAATATAGCTGCTGTGGAACATGTTACTGTTTGTGTAGGATTAGATAGGAAACTCCTTCTGAACTCTCATACTTTTTGCTATTAATCCTTTCTTGGTGTTAACACTTGCTGAGTTTGGCTAGAAAGTCTTGTGATACTTTATACCCACTTATCTTTTGTCTGCTAATAAGTATTTTGTTCTTTTCACTTCCCAGTAGCTCTCAGTTTAGTTGGAGACAATTACAGTTTTTTGTACTGAACAGGGCAGAGATATAGTGTAGTGCTTCCTGAGAAATTGCACACAGGAAAATGGAATGTGTACAGGTGGAAAATTTACCTGTTTGTTTGCCCATACTTCATATTTTATCTATTGGAGCTAACTATATATTTGTCTCCTGAAGACGTGTTTTGACTTATTCATAACGTTCATGTCATCGCAGGTCTGCACGTTCTCCTTTGATGCTTGTCACCAGATTCCCTGATCATCCAGAGATTGGCACATTGCATGATAACTTTGTGTGAGAATTTCTATCCTTTCCCCATGCACTATTCTGACACAGATGTTTGCCCTTGATTTTAATTTTCTTATGATTCCTATTCTCTGGCTAATTATGCTAGCATTCTGTTCATATCTTTGCCTTTGTCAAATGCTTATACTCCAAACTATTTGCTTTTTGTTTAACTATTTTGGCAAGTTCTCTTTCCTTTGTAATGTTATTGGTGCTTTCAGATACGCAGTTGAAAATTTCCAAGACTACAAATACTTGGGCACACGTATACGGATTGATGGGACTGTTGGAGAGTAAGTTATGGGTGAAATTTACTTTCCAGGTTGAAAGGAGAATGAAAATAAACAAACCTTGAGTGTTCTGTTGTTTTACATCTTTTTTTCTCTGTGAAGGTACAAATGGATGACATATGGAGAAGCAGGTACTGCTCGATCAGCAATAGGTTCAGGACTTCGCCACCATGGATTACAATCAGTAAGCTACCTTCAATTCTTTTTATGCTCTCTCTCTCTCTCTCTCTCTCTCTTGGTTTTTCTTGTTTTTATGCTGGATCTCTGCATTCATAAGTTTGACAGTTTGTTTATTTAGAAAAAGAGTACCTTGAAAGAAATGAATATCTCCTAGTGCCTACATTTGTTTCTGAATAGCTAACCAAAAGGAAAAGTGAAAATTAGGACCTCTTTTTTTTAGTGAATACTTGATTTTATTTTGTCAAATTATTACAGGTTGTATGAAAAAGTTTCCTGGAATATTGATTTTATCTAGACAGTGACATGTCATATTTTTCCTGGAGCAGGGAGCTTGTGTTGGACTTTATTTTATCAATAGACCAGAATGGGTGATTGTGGATCATGCCTGCTCAGCGTATTCGTACATATCAGTTCCTTTATATGATACCCTTGGTGTGTGGGTGTGCATTAAGTTGAGGCTTGGCTTCTCTAGTCTAGTCAATTCCAGTAATTTTGTATTGTTTTCTGGTGCACCTGCAGGTCCTGATGCTGTTAAGTACATTGTTAACCATGCTAACGTCCAAGCAATTTTTTGTGTGCCAAGTACCTTGAACACTGTGAGTGTTTCTTAATATTTCTTTCTTGATTTTTTTTCTGTTGGGTGGTGGGTGGTGGTGTGGGCTATGACAAACCATTGACCTAAATGTTGAACACTTGTCAAATCTTTAAGAATGACGTAAGGTGTAGGGAATGCTTCCTGTATCAGAATAAGTTTAGAAAATAGCAATGGAAATAGCTTTATGAATGATATCAATTTGCATGCGTGTGTTGTTGACTTCTGATTACTATGTGGCTGCAATGCCATGAACTTCTATACCTTGCTTCTTCATTGTCCCTCGTTTTTCCTTATGTTGGACTAAGAGATGAAATATCATGTAGCATATAATCTTGCTATATTTAATAGTTCTTTTACAGGTGCTTCCTGATGCTTAATTCTTTATGTCTAAAACTTGCAGCTTCTAACCTTCCTGTCAGAGATTCCTTCTGTGCATGTAATAGTGGTATGTCCACGTAGAGCTTCATGTCTAAATAGATTCTGTCTTATACAACATAATTCTACCTTTTCGTGTTCTTTTGACATGCCTTCTTGCTTCAATTATAAACAGGTAGTGGGAGGAATAGACGAAAATCTCCCATCTCTACCTTCCACTTCAGGGGTTAAGCTTTTATCATACGCGAGGTTACTTAGCCAGGTACTTATAATCTCTCACTGGCAATATGTGATTTTCTTTTACTGATAGTGTGTATTAGCAGTTCGATATACTCTTAATAATCTTTGGGAGTACATGTTACAGGCAGTTGATGGATTTTTCATTTGTAAAAACAGATTATGCCAATTTCCTTGATTTTGGATGGGTAAACAAAACTGTTCACTTACCTTCAAAATCATTCCCTTCCCTAACATTTGACATTGCTTCAGTAACATGATTCTAAGAGGGAGCAGTAATTTTTCTGTTCTTGGAAATAGTTACAAATTCAGAACCATAGCAGAACCATAACAGCTAGTAATGACATTCATTAAAAAATGTCTCTTGCACATAATAACCACAATAAAAAAATTAATTTAAAGATATAACCAAAATTATTGTTTTATCTTTGTAACTTGATTCTTATCACTACTGTGTTATGTTGTATGGTTCCTAGCATTTTTCTTAATAAATCTTTAGTCATCTTCAGAATAAATATTCTTCTACCTGTAATGATTTATTAGTATGAGTAATAAAAAATATGACTTTGTTGAATTCATTACATGATGTATAAATTTAAATCAGTATCATTTAAAACAGTCGAATGCAATGGATGAGAAAAAACAATAGATGAACACTAATGATTAGATAAAGTGTTTGAAGAAATCATATTATTGAATTTTCAAAATTTAAGTAATAATTTAACTAAGTGAATTATTACTCTATAAAATTTAATGTTATCTAATTTTTTGGTTGTATTAGTTCTTCTTTTGTTTGACATAGATTAGCTCTTCTCTTGTTCGACATTTACGACTTGAGATATTCTCCTTTTATTTAGTTTTATAGAAATTCTGCATTTCTGTTTTGAAGTTTTCTATTACCTCTTTTCCTCAATTTTTTCCCACAATTTCAGTTCAATCTTTAGTTCTATCTCTTTGGTCCTTAGAAATGTGATTGATAATTTATTAAGAAAAAATCCTTAAGTAAACTAAATGTTCCTTTACCAATATTAAACATATAATAATGAATTATATATGATTACCACGTGGTTAATTCAAAACTCTATGAAATCTAATCTTGTCCATCCCTTTATATATTTCTCTTGTCCACATCCCTCTCTCAACAAAAAAGATGTACAGAGAAGAAATCACTTTTCATTTTTATTCATTTCGTCAACTACCATGTAGATAGTTTTATTATTAGCACTAAACTTATAATAATTATAAACAGAACTTTTGAAAGTCAAAATTATTTTAGTATTTAGTCTTGTTATGAATGTTAAACTGATGCTTAAATTTTCATAAACATTTTAAGTGATGCCAGAGTTTTACCCCAAAAGTTCAATTGTTAAATTTCTCCTAAATTATTTACAATGACATATACACTCGCTTAGTCTATTTACTTCTAATTTTTCTTTCAATTTTGCATGGTATATTTGATTTGGTTAAATTAGATACCTTCATATTAATAACACATAGTTTTATCTATAGTATACCTCCATACAAGTGAGATATAAAAAGATTATTATGAAACATAAGATATTGAAATTACATTACTTGAATGAAGAATAATAATTTCTAAAAACAAAATGTATATCGTTATTTGCTCAAAGATTAAATGTGATGATTTCTATGCTGCCAAATACTTAGTCTTTCTGTAGTTCTAAATTTTTGTTTTGACTTTTCATCTTATTGGCTAGGCATAGTTAAAACAAAGCCTGGAAAGAAATCAAAATTCAAGGAAAGCAAAAGAATTCAAAATTCAATGACAGCAGAAGAAATATTACTTTTGTTATGCCTACTAATAAAGAACTGATGCATAAATTTTAATCCAGAAGTTATCGCTCCCATCTAGGTGTGTTCTGATTTTGTTAATTAGATATTAAGATTTATCTTTTGATTGATGTAGTTGTTTACTCTCTCGCTTAATTATATTATCACAGTAATATGATTATGAACCATTTGACTATATAATGAAAAAATAAATAGATAAATGAAATTAAGTTTTGGTTTAAAAAAATGTATCCATTATTATAAAAAGTTCTAGATGAAGAATTAGATGGACTAATACGATAATTATGACAATTCAATTAGAGCATCATTAGACTTCTGTATCAATACAAGATTAGTGGCAAAAATGGCTACAAAGAAGATTTCTTTTTCTAACTTTTTGTAATTGGTTATACCATCATCAGTTGTTTTTATTTAGCATCAAGCTCTAATAATGAACATTATTATTTTCGTCATTTATACTATAATTTCATTTTTCTTTTGTCCCTAAAATTGTAATAAAAATAGGAAGTTGGGGAGAAACTAGGGCAAAAATCAAAATCCACAGTTTTACAGAATGGTAACTTCAAGTCAATGACCATAACTATCTCATATAAATTCCTCTATATGATGAGGATATAGGGTAAAAACTGTTGAAATCTAGATTTATATGAAATGGGCTTCACTTGCAATTCAAGCTATCTAAAAACTTATGATGGAAAGAATAAAGACCACCACCTTTTCAAAGATGAGTTTGAGATAAAAGAGGAAACTTGGTGTTATATTCATACTATACCTCTTAAAAATTCATGAAAGTCCAATTATTCCCCTGTTTTAACTATTAAAAAGTATTAACCAGTGTTATAATAGGTATGCCAAGAATTTCAGACGACTTTTTGGAAGTTTATAAGATTAGTAGTTATATGTAATTTGCATACTTTAAAAATATGGGTAAGCAAATAAGAAAAACTCATATCAGGTGGGGTGGGGGCAGGGGGCAATGATCCAACGAGAACTACGCCAGCTTGCTAGCTCGAGTGTGGCATGACCAAACTAGAGATTTGAGTTTGAGCTTGTTGAGAAATGAGGTAAAATATAAGACTATAAGTGCTTCAGAGATTGTGAGTGGAGTGAATCTTTTTTTAGATTCATTAATACTTTGAATTAAACTATAATTTTATAAGTAATAATATTGTTTAATAGTGGTAATAATATTATTTCTTAATGACAATAATAATGATGATAATTATAAACTTATATTATTGTATTATCTTATAATATAATAAACATAATAGTGATTTAAGATTATGTTTTAATTAAACAAATATATTATGACAAACAAGAGTATATCATACGCTAATATTATAAGAAAATATTAATTACAACCAGTAATATAATCATTGCATTTAAATAATTAACAAACAATGCACTTAGTAGCACATTTAAGATTTTTGTACAAGTGAGCTCTAGTTCAAGGTCGAAACCATAGTTGTCAGGAGCGCAAAGCGCAGTGACGTGCAAAGATTCCATAGAGCTATAGCGCATAGCGCGCGCTTTATTGAAATAAAGCTCACCACATATATATGTATATATTTCTACCATGCACCTAAAATACTAACATATTTCACATATTGTAAAGAATAAACAATCAAATTATCATAAGAATAATGATAATTCCTAAATTTGTGCAACAAGTAAATATATATCAAACAAGTTCATACAAAAATATCATTCAAAATCAAGCACAAATGCACAATAAGCAACCAAATTCAAAAATAAACAACTAAAATTTCTAATTCTTCCAAAGTTTTAAACTCCAAATTTTCCCAACTTTATTCATCATCATTCAAATCATCATCATCAAGATCAATATCATCATTCTCATCACCAATGAGAGATTTATAGCCCTCATTATCCCTCTCTTCTTCCTCCTCCGTATCACTTAAATCGATGTCAAATTCCTCCTCTTCATTTTGTGGCACCTTGGATGTAAATGAACTTGATGTTTTCTTTTTTGGTATTGCTTTGGAAGTCAATGACCCGCCTCTATTTTCTCTTGATGAACTTGGAACCGTAGAGCGAGAACTTCGAGATCTAAACCCATATGTATTTTCATCGACTCTCATAGCATCAGCAACATCACGCCTAGTCAAATTTTCATCATCAAAGACAAGTTCATCTTCATCTTCCTTTTGCATTCTCCCCACCAACCATTCATTGCTTTCATCTATTGCATGGCTCTCCAAAATAATGGGATTAATGCGATCACGATTGTCAAATCTCTGCAACAAAGCTCTATTATACTTGATAAACACCAAGTCATTTAAGCGTTGTTGTTCTAACCAATTTCTTTTTTTTGAATGAAGCTGTAGAATAATAAGTTAATATAATTAATAATTAGTAGTAGTGTAGCACAACATAAATAATTTGAAAATGCATAAAGCACTCATACCTTAGTTAAAAATTACTTACATGCTCAAAAACATTCAAATTTCTTTCACAACTGAAAGAGCTACAAGTAAGGCTTAAAATTTTTATGGCCAACTTCTGCAAATTTGGTGTTGAGGCTCCAAAGGAAGACCACCATTCAGTTATCAATTAACAATAAAAAAAAATTAAAAGATATAAGAAAGTTAATATTTTTTATGTAATAATAAGTTATAGACATTATAAAGTTTAAGCCATTAACATAATAACATATTTATATAAAATAATTGTTTACCTGGTGCTAGTAGTGTTCTTTGCCTTTTTTGCTATCACAGATCGAAAATTGCCTTAAGCTCTCTTATATATTTGTTAGTTCATTGTTAATTTTATCTTGTATTGAAATTTCTGGAACCAACCGTTCTATGCAATCATATAAACCAGACATAACTTCTGTATCTTGTTCTATGTTTGGATTGCTATAGAAAAATTCGGGGTTCAAAAAATGGCCGATTGCATGCAAGGGCTGATGGAGCTGACAATTCCACCTTTTGTCAATAATATCCAAAACTTCTTTGTATCTTGTCTCATTTTTCTCAAAAACAATGGCAATTTTCTCTTTACATTTATCCATCGCCTCATAAATATAGCCCATGGGAGGCTTCTTCTCACCATCTACCAACCGAAGAACCTCAATCAAGGGCCCACCAAACTTCATGCAATAAACAATGGTATTCCCAAAAGAAGGCATTAATATGATTTTTTTCACTTATTTACCTCCTTGCTCCTTTGCAAACTTGCTTTTGTTCCACTCTTCAGAAGTGAACATCTTTTTCAAACTCAATTTGTATTTATGGAAGCTCCTGAAAGTCAAAAAAGCAGTGGCAATGCAAGTTTTTGTTGGACGAATTATGTCTTTTTGATCAGTGAACTCTCTCATTATGTTCAAGAATTGAGTTCTATTATAGATGTAGCCGCTAACACTTATTACCCGTTCAAGTGTCCTCTTCAATTCTGGCATTTTGAAAATATTTTCAAACATTAAATCCAAATAATGTGCCGCACATGGGGACCAATACAAGTGTTGATATTTCTCCATCAACATCTTCCCGGCTGCAACATTTGAACTTGCACTATCGGTGACAACTTGAACAACATTTTTCTCTCCAACATGTTGTACAAATTTGTCAAATAGCTCAAACATTTTTTCAGTCGTATGAGAGTAGCCTGATGTATCAATTGACTCTAAGAACATGCTTCCTCTAGGAGTATTCACCAAAAAATTAATGAGTGATCTTTCGTTTCTATCTCTCCACCTGTCCGCCATGAGACTACAACCAGATCTTTCCATGTCTTCCTCATGCCCTTTTAAAAGCGCTTTAGTGTGTTCCACCTCCTTTTTTAGACATGTCACCCTCATCTCATGGTATGTTGGAGGTTTCATGCCAACACCATATTGTCCAACTGCTTCAATCATAAGCCCAAAACTATCGTATTTAACCACATTAAATGGTATCCCGACATCATACATCCATTTTGCAAATTTTTGAACCGCATCATCCCTCAATCTCTTTTGAGTATTGACATATTGTGCTTTTGCCTCACCTTGATGCTTCATTTTTATTGCTTCAGCATCCTTCTTGAAATACCAATTGATTGGCCTCATTTGTTTGGATTTTTTTGGTTGTTGGGCTGTTGATTGAATTGAGGATTCTGAGGTAGATATATGTCTCTTTCCTCGTAATTGTTCATGTTTTTCTCCATGTCCTACATCATCAATATCATCAAAGTGAGGAATTGAATCCATAGTTGCTTTTGCTTGTTTCTTTGCTTCCATAAATTCTTTCAATTCAATCTTCACAAACTCAGGAACTTGTTTACAAGCTGTTGCATTTCTGAATCCCCCAATAAGATGTTCTTTAAGTCGAGAAATCCCTCATTTTTTGATTTTGGAGCAGTAATTGTATTTAATCCCATCACTGGTTTTATTTGGATTCACTAATACGCCATGATTCCACCCGGGATCCTTTCTACTCTTATCTAAAGCTTCAAAATTCTCCATTTTTTGTTACTAGAAAACAAAAAATAAACTAAATTCAATATTTGAAGTTTTGAAAAAAATAATTAAAATTCAACCTTTAAACATACTAATTAACAAATAATAATAATGAAATGAAATAATAAAAAGAATAATAACCCCATAAGTAAACTAAAATGATAGGAGAAAAAAAAATCATTTTAACCTAAACCCTAAGTCTCTAACATACATTTTCAAGAATGCCCAACAACTAGGAATAGATTTTTGCATATTTTAACTTCAAAACTAGAGAGGAAAATAATATAAGAACTAAAGGAAAATAAAAAAAAAACTAACCAAACAATCTGAGAAGCCATGAAAGAGCAAAAAAAAAAATGGTGAAATGTTAAGATATTACTTGGTGAGGACGCTGGAGAAGCCGCCGGAGAAAAGCCCATGATGTTGTTGCTCCTGGTGGAGGCGTGGAGCCGAGAGTTTTTGTCGGAGGAAGGGCAAAAAGTTTGTCGCTGGAAGAAGGCAGAGGAAATTTTTTGTGTTGTGGAAAATTGGGCAGTCTTTTAATCTAGTTTTTCCTTCTACCCGTTTTTTTTTTTTAATACAGATTTGAAGTCGCGCGCGCGACACTAAATTGTGTCGCGCAGCGCGATGCGAAGCGCAAGGGGTGCGCTTTGCGTCGCATTGCACTATAGCGCACTATGCGCGCATTTGACAAGAATGGTCGAAACTCAGGCCCAAATAGGCTTTCTTGTAAATGAGCTGAGTTCAAGCTCACGTTTTTTAATTGAGCTCGAGTTAGAACCTGATTAACAAGCTTGAGTTCAAATCTTTTAAAGAAAGTGTGAGTGGAAGAAAGTATAAAAATTTTCAGAATGTCAAACAGTACACTCCTAATGTTGTCTGATATGTGATGTATAAGAGACAAAGAAGTGCATAGCCTGGGAGATAGGTCGAAGGGGAGTAACAATCTTAAATGGTGACGGATTTTAAGCCACAGTTGTTTATTCGTTCTTGCTCTGGATTTGTTTGTTTTCTGATAAATTATAGTCAATAGTTGAAAGGTCAAGTAATTTGTTTCCTTTTCTCAGGGTCGCAGTAATATACATCCGTTTTGCCCCCCCAAACCTGATGATGTCGCCACTATATGCTATACAAGTGGTACTACTGGAACTCCAAAGGTAACAAACAGTTTCGGTCTTTAGATGTTACAGTTGAACCCTACTTGTAGTATTTAGTTATTGAATTTAATGCAGCCCTTTCTTTTTCCCCCTATTCTCCTTCAATAGGGAGTTGTGTTATCACATGGAAACTTGATAGCAAGTGTTGCTGGCATGACCCTAGCAGTCAAATTTTATTCCTCAGATGTGTGAGTTTTGTCTTGATTATGATGAGTTTTTTTCATTTCCATCCAATTTATAGACTGACATTGCTTTCTAAACAGTTATATATCCTATCTTCCACTGGCACACATCTATGAGCGAGCTAATCAAATCACGTCAGCATATTATGGTGTTGCCATTGGCTTCTACCAGGGGGTATGCGATCCCTACGTGACAGTTTTTGTTTCCTTCTGCAGCTCTGTTAATATAATGCAGTGTTTCCTGGCTTTTGTGACTGTCTCATTATGCCGTGATTTGTGAACTCCAGCTGCTGGGTGAACCCCTGAGAATTTTGTTTCCTTCTTTTCAGACACTTGTGTGCTTATATATATAGGTTGGCTTTACTAGGAGAGGACAGGTCTATAGTCAAAGGAGGGAAAAATAGGTTCTGTTTACAAGCTAATAGACTAATAAAATAATGAAGTGAAGAGTCAGGAAGTGATATTTTATGGCTGTCAATAGGAATGATTTTGGAGTTCTTCCATTAGGTTAATGATTTTCCTATGAAGAGATAGCCATGATGTTTGCACCTTTTAATTGCTTTTGTCATTTGAGAGCTTTACATACGAAGTTGTGATACTATCCTGCAGGATAACATGAAGTTGATGGATGACTTAGCTGCTCTCAGACCCACAATATTTTCTAGTGTTCCTCGTCTATACAACAGAATATATGCTGGGTACAACCATAAGCATCTGCCAAGTGATTGGTTAAAACTCTTCAGTGAGGTCTCCTGGTATTACCACTTTCTTTTTTGGTGTATTCTTTCAGGATAACCAATGCTGTAAAAACTTCTGGTGTGCTGAAGGAGAGGTTATTTAATGCAGCCTACAGTTCCAAGAAGCAAGCCGTAATGAATGGTATGATTGATTAAATTAAAGTTGCTTGCTTTCATTTCCCTTTATATGACACACCTAATAACTAATAACAAAGAAAACAATCTAAAGGAAACAATTGTATGTCTAATAACTAAGAAAACAGTTGTATGTGTCACCTATTCTATCAGTAAAGAATTGTCTGTTCAAACACAAAAGGGTGGGCATTCATCATTTATTAGACTGTCATGGTGGTACATTCTGCTTTCTTTCCTGCGCAATAATAGATTGATTTAAAACTCTATGTAAGGTTGTCTTTTGCATAAAGAATGCAGGTTTTGGGTTATTATTTGCATGGTTTAAAGTTCTGGGTGCTGATGATTTTATTTGTCATACCCCCATTTACGTACTAGGGCAGGGCCAAAGCAGGAGAGCTCCATGATATGCTGAAGCCAAAAAACCAAAGCAATTCTTACATATATCGTGAAGATATTATAATAAACGGGTTAAGATTGTAAAATGAATCTCAAAATGTGGTCCTATGAATTATTGGAAGCATAGAGCATTCGAAAGCACAATTGAATATTTTAAAAACAATGGAACCAAGTGCCCAAAAATTTTCACATTCTAATCAATAAAAATTACTAAAACCAAGCCTCTTAACAGTTAGTCAGTTCTAATAAATAAAAATTACTAAAACCAAGCCTCTTAACAGTTAGTCAGGTTATTAAACCCTGGCCCTGGAGAAATCTTTTGACCAAATGATTTCGAGCATAACACCTTTCCTTAGCTTTCTATTGATGAATTTTGGAACGTATATTTCTTTTCGGAAGGGGGTGGTGAAGGGAGAGCCCCAATTGGTAGAAGAAAATCCACAATCCCTTGGGGTTATTCTGCACTTGGTAGAAGTAGAAAAAGGAATAAATGTAGTGATAATTTGATTGTTCGTCGCCGTAGTGAATAGACAAGAAATTCGAATTTCTTTCTTGGTACATCCAGTGATTTCTTGAAGTTTCTCTTAGTCACGTAGAATATTTGGACATGTAGACTTATTAGGATTAGGACATAAATACTGCAATAGGTGGTATTTTGCAGCCTTCATCATTAATATTTTACTATTTAATAAAAGAAATCTGGCTTAAAACCTAGAAATTAAGATTTCACGAACTCTTTCTTAATTGTCGTGCTAGTTGATTCTAATATTTTTCTTGTAACTCAATTTTGCTCTCACCTATGACTTTGCTGCCATATTTTTCCTGTCTGCTTGAAACGTAAAATCAATATTGAGTCACTAGGTGCCATGCTTCTTCATGATGCCTTGGTTTAGTGAAAATCTTCTTTTATGTCTGTATCTTCTTACACTTCCACTTCAATTATGATCTCTTACATTGTGAATCTTGTCTTCTTGATGTGTTTTATTGTGCATTTCAACTCAATGAAACTAAAGAGTCATTATGTAATCTTTCTCGATTTCAATTTACATTGTGTTGAATGTTACTCTTTTCTCTTGAATTGTTGTTTCAGTTTTTTGATAATCATTCTCCTAGTCAATTCAACTACATTGTACCTTACATCCCAGTTTGTTTCTTAAATTCCATTTTATCGTACAAAGGATGTCAAACTCTTTTATTTTTTCCTAAAAGCTGTTTCCAAATGCTTTCTGCATCTTGTTACCATTTCCTGTATGGCAGGTCGAAAACCATCGCCAATGTGGGATAGGTTGGTATTCAATAAAATAAAGGACAAACTTGGAGGCCGAGTTCGTTACATGACTTCAGGTGCTTCACCATTGTCTCCTGATGTCATGGAGTTTTTGAGGGTGTAAGTTGATTTATATATTTTACACCAGGTAGCCATATAACCATTAGTATTCACTCTTCTAATAATAAACCATCTACTTGCAGGTGTTTTGGCTGTCAAGTAATTGAAGGTTATGGTATGACGGAGACTTCTTGTGTTATCAGCTCTATGGATGAAGGTGACAACCTAACTGGTCATGTTGGTTCTCCCAATCCTGCATGTGGTAAGTGGTTCAAAGTTATTCTGTCTATGTCCACAATGTAATGCAGTAGAGGACTAGAGGTATTGAGAGATAAGAGAACATGTTAACACCTTAGTAGGAATGTTCTGGGAAAAGGAGGGAATAATAGAGAAGATACAAAAACTTACAATGATGTGATATGATAATCTTTTTCATGTAGAATTTAACGCTTGCATCAAACTGATTTTTGGTCTCTCCAGAAATAAAGCTTGTGGGTGTTCCTGAGATGAATTATACCTCTGAGGATCAACCTAATCCTCGTGGGGAGATTTGTGTGAGAGGACCCATCATTTTCCAAGGCTATTACAAAGAGGAAGTCCAGACGTACTTACCCTACATGATTTCATAATTTTGTATTGTCAGGTTAAATGTTGGACTCTAAATGTTGGTTGATCTTGATTAAAATCTACAGGAGAGAAGTAATGGATGATGAAGGTTGGTTGCACACAGGAGATATTGGATTATGGCTACCTGGTGGCCGCTTGAAAATTATTGATAGGTAAGTTATCATCTCTTAACACCAACCCCCCACCCCCCAAACAACCAAAAAGGAAAGGGAAAAAAAAAACCCACAACCAAACCATGCAAAAGAAGAAATAAGTTTTTGTCAGCTTGTATGATTCCTTCTAGTAAATATATGGACATTTTATTTGGAAAAAGATGAGTTCAAATGTAGATTTTTTGACCGGATTTCTTGGTTTCTTTAGTCTTCTTTATTCATCATTTTAAGGTTTCTTGAAGAATTCTCTTAACGTTGGTTCTAACTTTAAAATATTTAAAAAGATTTATCATTTGCTTTTCGTAGTTATGGTATCTAGAGGGGTTCAAATAGTTTCCTTACTATTGTCAACAGGAAAAAGAACATCTTTAAGTTGGCCCAAGGTGAATACATAGCACCAGAGAAAATTGAGAATGTCTATGCAACATGTAAATTTGTTGCGCAGTGCTTTATCTATGGTAAGAAGATTACTTTTTGTTACTTATGTCAAACTCACCTATCCTTTCTGCTGACAAGCGTTATATTTATAGGTGATAGCTTGAACTCCTGTTTAGTTGCTGTAGTCTGTGTGGAGCCTGATGCATTAAAGGATTGGGCAGCATCAGAAGGTATAAAGGTAATTTACACCTTTCCGATTGTTGGTTGTCAGAAAAATTTCTTTATTCCCTAGGATCTTCTAACACTATTATCTTCCATTTGATTTAGTACTTTCTTCTTGTGTGGGTTCTACTTTTATGGATGTCCGGCTGCATTTTCTCTTTTGTTTTCCACAATAAGTGAGAAATGGGATTTCTTTTTCTCTGGCACTCTTTTCCTCGAAATGAGAAAGAAGATGGCCCAGTTGCATTGTATCATTTAACTGCTTATTGCTTCCCAGAAATCCTATTTGTGGATCACTAGGTTACTCTAATAAGTTGTATTTATTGGATTGATGGGGAATGGATATGTTAAAACATTCTAGCCTTCTTTAGACTCTTTGTTGTGGTGTTTTCTACCATTTTTCCACGTTACATGTTCTGTACAAAATTGGTTGATCTGGAATGTATCCATTAAAACATTTCATTAGGCTGTTCTGTGTGTGTTATTATAATCCCTTGGTTTTGTCTCAACAATGTTACGATGCATGTAGTATGAAGATTTAGGACAACTGTGTGCTGATCCAAGAGCAAGGGCTGCTGTTCTTACTGAGATGGATGCTATTGGAAGGGAAGCTCAGGTAATATCTTTTCAAAGTGATACCTACTTTTTGGTTCAAGCATTTTAACATCATTAAAAAATTTATTTAGAATTAGCCTTTGAACCTTTGGTGTTTGTTCTTGTTAACACAGTTGAGAGGTTTTGAGTTTGCTAAAGCTGTGACCTTGGTTCTTGAGCCATTCACTGTGGAGAATGACTTGTTAACTCCAACATTTAAGGTAATATGTTCCAACTCAAGTCAATTGTAAGCCTCAAAGAGCTTTAACTAACATATGAAATATCATCATGCTTTCTATATAAGTTTTGGTGGACTATTACACAAATATCACTTGCTATTCCTTTCTAATGCTGTTATTCATATACATACTACCAAGTTATTTTGTTTTTGAAATTTCAGATCAAGAGGCCTCAAGCCAAGACATATTTTGCCCAAGCAATATCTCGTATGTATGCTGAGCTAGCAACATCTGATCCGACACCACAAAGCATGTTGTAACCAACAGTCTGATAAACTTATAAAGAAAAGCTTACATAGCTCCTATTTTAATAAATGCGATGGACACTTGTTCTGGATGATGTTTTTCTTATCTAATGCTGCATAATGTCCATGCATGCATCACTTATTCATTTATTGAATAGTTTTTGGATGTGATATTTGTAAGAGATTGGGAAACTATGTTGATTTGAGTTTGAATTTTTTCAACCCCATCTTACAAAATTTTATGAAATGTTATCTCTTGAAGCAGTGGAAAAGCTTGATTTGTAGTTGATTTTGTGTTTTGTGACATGCTCTATGTATTTGGGAATAATGAGTTGATGGATTATTTATGAGGGTGTTTGATGAGGTTGAAGGTTGTATTTAGTGAATAAGGTTGTGTTTGGGCTGATTTGACCAGAGAGGTTGAACGATCCAACAGTAATATTCTTCAAGACTTGAGATCTGCAACGAACAATAAACATTAAGTTAATCGAGGTGCTCTCAGCAAAGATAATTCAACGTTTAAGTTAGTTTTGATCGAGATAAGATAATTGAATAGAAAAATAGGAGCGTGTGGTCTATATGGCATTACTTGGAGTGTGACTGGGAGTGAGATATTTATAGTCTTCTTTTGGTAGATGGTATATTTAAGATGCCCTTATAAAGTATAGAGGGTATTTGTCCTTGCTCAAGGGTTGTTGATTATTTTCAATTTCGGTATTATTTTAGATAGCATCATCTCTTAATTTCTAGGGTAAACACTAATCTGGTGGTGTGCCTCTCTGCAAAAGTTGGTGGTAAGGATTGTACTAGGGTGGCACACGTCATTAATGCAGGGGCATGCCACTTGTCAAAGTATTGAATGCGGCAAGAATATAAGTCAGCATCGGAGTGAGCACTTTGGTTGATAACGATTGAATAAACAAGGTTGTCAACTAGAGGGATGGTTGATTGAGCGAAGTGGCTTAAAGCTTTTCACTGAGTGTAATCGAGAACAATCCACTTGACTAGATATGGTTGAGTGATTTACCCCAGTTGGGTTCAGAAGTGCCATTGGGCTATGCATATTAAGTGGGCTTAGGAGCCCTCTCTGAGATCGATAGCTTGTTGGACTGGATTTGTTGGATTATACCATATCATGGTCCCTTCCACTGGTGGTCCCGATCGAGCTTGTCGATGAGAAAGAGCAAGGAGTAGATAACTAAGCAACAATTACGATGATTTTTGATAGTTATACGTATTTGACCAGGGTTTTTAAATAATAGATTGCGGTTTTTAGTAGTTTTGTGCATTTAATGTGTCAGTTATATCACAGAATATGAAACGCTAAGAGGTAGCAGTGCAATTATTACTGTTGCTTGGATTTCTGCATCTAAATGCCTATAAATATAAGGGGTAGAGAGACCCATTTTACACTTTTGCTGAAATTCGCTCTGGTTGAAAGTGCGTCTAAAAGTACGCATTAGAGTAATTTTGATAGTTCATCGAGCGATAGTTCAACCTGGAGCAGCTCGAGTACTGAGAAGGCTACCTCTGAGGGCGAGGCTAGCCCTAATGAAGCGCTTGCATCGCGCAATTGATTATTCATATTAGATCACTACAACTAAATAGTCTCCAAAATATCCTTGGCTGACCTAGTTCGAATTAGGGAGATGTATCACATTCCTGATGAGTATGAACTTTTAGTACCTGGGCCTCGCGGTGGGATACATCGACCTCTAAGGGGATACATAACAGTATTGGAGGAGGGATTTAGGTGCGACCTTAGGTTTCACTTAGCACCAGCCATAGTCGACCTCTTGGTGGGCCTCGAGGTTTATATAATCCAGCTCTTCCTCAACTGTTTTGCCACAATATATAGTTTTGCTGTGTTAATGTACTTGTTCGACTAGTCAACCTCTTTTGTCAACTTTCCAAATTTATTCCATTTGCCAGTGTCCCAGAAGTTGGGTAGTACATAAGAGTTTGGCTTCTATTACTTGACGGCGCGTTCGCGTCGAAAGTTCCTAGTAGCCTTTTCCTCTTCGTATGGCTAGGAGTGGAAGAAACATTTTCTTTATGTTTGAGGGCCCGGAGAGTTTAACATCCCAAGGGGGTAGTGGAGTGGGTATGTGGAAATACCAGGCAACCAAACACTTAGTTGACCCAATACCTTTATTCGAGACTTGGTTGAATTTGGGCATATGGTTGGTTTTGATCGAAGAGAGGTGTTTGGTGTTGGTTAGCTTATTACCGGCCGAGCTCAACTTGCCTACAGGCGATTGGTTAGGTAGAGATTTTCGTTGATTGTGTTAATAACATATTTTTTTCTACTCAATTTTTATCGAATTACTTGGTCTTTTGTTGGCAGATCGAGGAGAGGTAATAGCCCAAAGTCGGGCAGAAGTGATAGCACGAGTGCAAAGGAATGAGGAGCGCCATTGAGCGGCTGCTCGATGAGAGGCCCTTGTGGTTGATCCTGTGCCATCGACCTGATTGACCACCTCCCCCAACGTTCCCTAGATCGACCAAGCGCCTCAACCCCAACCCATTCAATCGAAGGAGAGAGTTCAAAGTAGCCCCACGGGTCAGGCAAAAGACCAATAACCCAGTAGAGAGGGTAGACGCCCAAGAAGATGGTGGGCGACAAGGGCAAGTTGAAGACGGTAATAGGCTACGACCTATTTAGCAAGTGCGGCGATAGGGTGCTGTTTCAATAGCCTTGCTGGAATCGCCTTGCTTTAGGCTCGAACCCATCATGGAGGTTATTGATTGACCTCCATCATACAATCGGGGATGACGACCCTAACATCCTTAAGTGGATGGTGATTGGGCTTTTTTCCAAGGACCAGCGGAGACTCATCCAGCTGAGTTAAGTTAGAACGCTTAAGGCTTTGGCCTACCATTGTAATCTAATAAGTTTGAGGTTGACTGTTTCTTATCGAATTCTTATTTCACAAAGTTGTACTATTTACTGATGCTCTGTATTTCAGGTGGGCTAGTTGGGATATAACCTGTATGATCGATCGGAGTTAGTCTTGGCTAATCAAGAGGAGCTGCAAGAGAGAAGGGATGTAGAGGGCCTCAAGGTTCAGCTCCAGTCTTCTCAGCTCTGGGTTGACCAGCTGATGAAAGAGGTGGCTGGCCTCTGGGAGTAGCTGAATTCTATAGATTAGCAGTTGGTACAGATGGTTGAGGAGAGGAGTCGAATGAACTCCGTGCTGAAAAAGGCTCACTTGGATATGCAGGTGAGCTACTCCTCTGGTTGATCGGTTGGTCGTGCAGATGCACTTAAGGAGGCTCGGAAGGCCTTCGCTAGATAGCTCCCCACAATGCGGCAGGAAACAATGGAACAGTTCATGCTGAGCTTGGCTTTTCAAGATGTGAGCATAGTTATGTCCATCGATAATGTTGGCGATGCATTCCATAAGGCAGTAAAGCAGCTTGAGTGTTTGGGTTATGCATTTCGGGATGGTGATAAAAGTAGAATAAGCTCTGCCTTGGATGAAAAGCTGTAGCCCTACCCTGAATCTGCGAAGGGTGGGGTTAATGGGGCTGGGGAGAAGGAAATCGCGACTAACGCCCTTGTTGAGCCAATAACTGAAACCTAACAAAAACAAGTTGAGGTCGAGGCCAGGTTGATAGAGTTGGTGAGCAAATTTGCCTTCGTTGAGGACCTTGCTGTCTAACTGAGGGAGGAGCAGGTTGATGTTGTGCAGTTATGTGCTGCATTGAACTAACTTCACGAGCAACGTTGCGAGGCATTCCTGACCATCTCAAGTCATCTAGTCGCTCACGTCTGCAATGCTGGAGCCCTATCAAGATTGGCATAAAGGTGACCAAGCCAGTTCGAGCCAGACTTGATCTTTAAGCTGTCAGCTGTTACTGCTATTTTGCTTTTCTTTTTTTTTTCTTCTTTTTTTTTTTTGTAATAGACATGTCATCGTAATGACTATTCAATTAATGAAAGATATTTTTCGACCTCTTTGCTATCAAATGAAATGAATTTCACATGTTTCTTGTCGAATGCAACTTTACTGTCGCGATTGTATAGGTGGATAGTTGACAACCATGTTAGCTATCCATAAAATTTAATGCAGCATCAACAACTTTGTCATTGATTTTTGATTTGAGAGATAAGCATGGTCTTGCCAAAGCTCGCTGAGCATTACAGTTGATTTTTATTATTTTATGGTTGACTTGTTGATCAACTTATTTTATGGTTGGTTATTTAGTTTGGGCTAAAAAGCCTTGAATTTTTAGCATATAGCTATTTTGAGTCAACTGTGTGGTTGATTTAGAACTTTGGTCTGGCAGCATGAAGCTATTTTTGCATCAACACTGGGGTCAATTCAAAGTTTGATTAGGTAATGTAAAGTTGCTTCTTCATCGACTATGAGGTTAACTTAAATCTTGAGTGATAGCGTGAAGTTGCTTATTCGTTGACTATAGGGTCAACTTGAATCTTGAGTGGTAGTGTGAAGCTGTTTATTTGTTAACTATGGAATTGACTTGAAACTTAGGTGGCAACATGAAGCTACTTATTCATCGAGTACGGGGTCGACTTGGAACTTAAGTGGCAGTGTAGAGTTGCTTATTCGTTGACTATGGGGTCGACTTGGGACTTGGAGTGGTACGAGGTAGATACGGATGTGACAATGCAAACAAATGGTAGTAATATTGCAAGAACTTTATTCATATCAAAGAATATGAGGATGATTATAATGTGATTTCCTATGTAGAATTTCTTTAGGTTGATGGTGTTCCACTGGCGAGGGTGCTCATCCCCATCCATATTAAAAAGCATGTAGGCATTATGCTTTGATACCTTTACAACGGTTTAGGGTCCCCCCATTTTAGATTGCGTTTGCCAATATTCTTGGATATTTCCACCTTTTTGACAACGAGGTCTCCGACTTTAAACCGGCGTAGCTTGACCCCTTAGTTATAATTCTTTGTCATTTTTGAGCTATAATGCTGCATAGTATTATAGGCTTCTTACCTTCGCTTATTGATAGTTTCAAGGTCGAGCTTCCTTTCTAATTTATTTTTAAGTGAGTGGAAGTGAATAACTCGAGCTGTATGTTGAATAAGTTCTGAGGGAATGAATGCCACGAACCTATAGACTAAACTGTAAGGGTTGTGATCGATAGTTGTTCGAGGAGTTGTTCTGTATGCCCACAGCACTCCTAGGAGGTCATCTGCTCAACTCAAGCTAGTATCCTATATCTTGACTTTCAAATGGTCGAGGATCATTTTGTTTGTCACCTCTATTTGGACGTTCGATTAAGGATTGCCCATAAAGTAAAGTGCTGGGTGATTTCCAACGCTTCGCACCAACTTCTCGTATATATGCTTTGGAATTGAGTCATATTATCTGAAATAAGGATCTTAGGTAGGCCAAAATGATAGAAAATGTTTTTTCAAATAAAACTCTTGAAAACTGTGTCTATTATCTTTGGAACAGCCTCAGTCTTGACCTATTTGGTAAAATATTCGACCGCTATGATTATGAATTTTCGTTGATCTGTTGACTTTGACAGTGAACCTAAAATATTGATCCCCCATTGGTTGAACGACTAAGAAATTTGAACATTGACCATGGGCGCAGTGGGTTAGTACAGTAGGTTTGAATAAACTTGGCAAGATGTACATTTTCGAGCAAAATTCACAAAATCTTTCAATAATGTTGGCCAAAAGTGTCCATACCTGATTATTTTATGTGCAAGGGATCTTCCCTCAGAATAATTCCCACACATGCCTGCGTGGATATCATGCAAAACATCAAGAGCTTAGTCGAGATCTAGGTACCTCAGGGGTGATCTAAAGATCAACCTCTTATATAGTTGGTTGTGTTTGTTGAGCACAAACTTGGCAACTTGTCTTCGAAGGCGTCGAGCCTCATTTTTATTTTCGGGGATTGTGCTATGATTCAAGTAAAGTTTGATTGGATCCTGTCATGAACGGACTATCTCCTCAATATTCCTTACCAGGTTCTCCTCGAGTGGGCCGATCGATGGCCTATCGACAACTAGGAATGTTATTGTCCTGTCTCTTGTGCCCCGTTTTATGCTAGCAAATTTGAACAGGGCATTCGCATGCTTGTTCTCAGATAGGGATACTTTACTAAAGGTGAACTTTTTGAACGATTGCTGCAATTTTCTAACCTCGATTAGATACCTGTTCATCGTGGAATCCTTAGCCTCAAAATTTTCCCCAACCTGCTCTGCTATTAGTTAGGAGTCTGTGAACACAGCTAGGTGCTCGATGTCTCAGTCGAGTGCTATTCTCATTCCAACGAGGAGGGCCTCATATTTTGCTTCATTATTGGTAACTGTATAGTTAAGTTTTATTGCGAAATCGTATTCCTCCGCTATTGGGGAATGGAGGGTGACTCTTACTCTCCCTCCAGAAGTAGTCCATGATCCATCAACGTGAAAAGTCCAAACGAGAGGGGCTTCGCAATCTCTCCCAGGCAATTCGACTCGTTGATGAAGTTTGCTAAAATCTGTGCTTTGATAGTTGTTCTTGACTGGAAAGTAATATCAAGTTCTATTAATTCGATGGCCTATTTGGTTAGCTTCCGGAATATGTTCAGCTTCGACAACACTTGCTTTAATGGTTAGTTGTTAGCACTATCACGGCGCGAGACTGGAAATATGGATACAGCTTTTGAGCCGCGGTGACTAGTGCCAATGCAAATTTCTCGATCTCCAAGTAGTTATACTTTGGTCCTCGAAGTGACTTACTGCAGTAGTAGACTGGTTAATGGCTTCCATCTTTGGTCGAGACTAAGATCGAGTTGATTGAAGCTTTCAAGACAGCCAAGTATATGTGAAGTACTTTTCCAAGTTTGAGTTTTGCAAGCATGGGGGGCGACAACAGATACTGCTTTAACTCAACCAGCGCCTAATCACATTGTTCATTCAATTGGAAACCCAACTTCTTGGCATTCTTAAGAATTTTAAAAAAAGGAAGGTTTTTGTCCACCAATCTTGCAATGAATTTGCCTAGGGCAATAATCTTTCTAACCAACCATTGTACATCTCTAACTGTTCGGGGAGGGGCAATGTCCAAGACGGCTTGAATCTTCTGTAGATTGGCCTCAATACATTGTTGCCTGATCATAATCCTAGAAATTTTTCTCCTCAAACCTCGAACATACACTTGTTTAGATTTAGCTTTAGATTAAATGCTCTCAAAATTGTAAAAGTGTGATTGAGGTCAAACAAGTGGTCCTGGGCCTTTTCTGTCTTTACAATCATGTCATCGACGTATATCTCCATCGACTTACCTATTTTATTCTTAAACATGAAGTTGACTAGCCTTTGATAAGTTGCTCCAGTATTTTTAAGTCCAACATGCATGACTAAAAAGCAATAGACTCCTTTAGGAACAACAAAATTTTTTTTATCCCTATCTTTAGGGGCCATGAATATTTGATAATAGCCTTAAAATGCATCCATCATACTTAATAACTCGCAACCAGCAGTGGAGTCTACTAGTAAATTTATTTGAGGTTGGGGGTAAGGATTTTTAGAAAAAGCTTTATTCAAATTTGTGAAATCGTTACACATACGCTATTGTTCTTCATTTTTTGGGACGAGTACAACATTGTAAAATTAAGACGAATACTAAATTTCTACAATGTAACCTGCATCCAAGAGCTTTCAGATTTTCTCTTCAATGATCTTGTTTCTCTTAGCATTGAATGTTATCATCTTCTACTTGATCAGTTTGTATGATGGGTCGACATTGAGGCAGTGCAAGATCACGTTGGGGTCGATTTCCTAAAGGTTAGATGCTTTTTAGGCAAAGATGCTAATGTTTCTTCTCTTGAAATCAACCATAAGATATTCTATATGGGGGCCTATATCTATCCCGATTCGAGTTATCTTGTTGGGGTTCTTTTATTCTAGCTCGATAGTTTTGAATTCCCCATTGGGCTCCACTCGGGTATCTTTTAGCTTTCTCTTCTTGTTGATTTGGGTCTTCTCAGGTTCTGCTACAGAGGCGTCCCCTAAAGTCTTCAATTGAGGTCGAGTCTTCTACTTGCTTGACTCAACTGAAATGTTGTAACACCTCCAAGCTTTCTTGATGTTACACAATAATTCCCTGGTGCCAATTAGGGTCAGAAATTTAATCTTTATGTGGTAGGTTGACATAATTGCATGAAAATCATTTAGGGTTAGTTAACCAATTATAACATTTTAAGTAAATGGGGCGTTAGCCACCAGATAGTTCACCATTAGAGTCTTTCTTTGAGGTGCCTCCCTAAATAACATTGATAGATTGATGGACCTTTCTGAAATGATTTTTGACCCCCCAAACCTGACTAGAGGGGTACGCATAGGTTCAAAGTTCAGTTGCCCTAAGTTTATTCTTTTTAAGGTAGAGAGGAAGATGATGTTGGTTGAACTACCGTTATCGACCAGGACTTTTCTCACTTCAAAGTTGGCCATCTCAATAGAGACTACCATGGGACAATCAATTTTGTGGTCGATATTCTTTCCCTCGAGATGGGCCAAGTTATCATCGGTGAAATAAATAGGCTCCGTGCTCATCAATAGATGGAAGATTGTTTCGACAGGTGAGGTTTTGGTCGACTCCAACTTCTTCTGAGTCTGCCTCTTCGTTGATTTTGAGTCCCCCCTAGTAGGATCTCCCACGATCATACCAATTACTCCTCGAATGGGCGGGCAATTTTCTTAGGCGTGTTTCTTTCCTTTGTCCTCCCTCCTCTAGCTAATCGACCTTTCTCTATGGAGAGTTCAATCGATTTTGCACTTTGTAGTTTGTGCATCAGTAGCCACATATTTTTTGATATGGCCTTATCTGAGGAGCCTCTCGATTTCATCCTGGAGGTTAAAACATTCATCTGTGTCATGTCTTTTTTATTTATGAAAGTGGTAGTATTTTTTTGAATTTTTCACTGCTTCAGTCTCCATCAACTTCCTTGATTTCTTGAGGAGATTGTTGTGCTGGATGGTGTATAGTATCTCTCTCCTTGGGATATTAGTCATGGAAGCACTTTATTGGAGATTGACTTCTTTCTTTGTGTTTTTGGTCATCTCTCTCATTTTTCTTTTTATCGACCTCAGAGGATCCAAACTTAAGCTTGTTCATCTCCTCTTGGGTCCTATACCGTTTTGCCAAGTCGAACAGCTTCTTCATCGACCTCAAGTGCTCTCGCACTAAAGCATTGATGCATTCTTTGTGCACGAGCCCTAAGAATAGCACGTCGGTCAGAAACTCGATCTTAGGGTTGTCTATCTTTAAGACCTTCATGTTGAACTTCATGAAAAAGTCACAAAGGAACTCCCCTTTATTTTTCTTGATAGTATGGAGGTGAGTATAAGGGAGTTTTACCTTTCTCCGACTAGCGAATTGGTGCAAGATTTGTCAAAACGCTGATCATAGGAGTATATCGATGAGGGCTTTAGCTTCATAAACTAATTGAGCGCTATGCCCTAGAAAGTGATCACTAGCATCTTGGCATGGATGTACTCATTGTGCCCGTGCAGTTGCATCATATGCTCAAACTATATCAAATACTCATTGGGGTCTGTTGAGCAATTGTATCTAGGTAGTCTGGTCGAAACTTTATCATCGACAAAAATGTGCTCATTGATAATCTCCTAGATGAAAGGGGAGCCTCTCTCTCAATTAGACTTCTGGGGGCACTCTGGGTTGGGCACCTTGTCAGTGTTTCTCCTTGAGATCTCGTTGAGGCATCTATTTAGTTGTTGTACTTGGTGGGAGACTTCTTCGCACTCCTCCCAATCAGCTTGGGTGGCATTCTGATCAAAATGAGATCTTGCTCGCTTGACCTTATTGCGTTGTAGGGCTCAAATAGGTTAGGTCATGTGATCTATGGATTCTTCCACTTTCTCGAACTAGTCCCACTCGCAATTTTTTCCTTTATTTTCAGTTGCCCCCTCTCTCCTTAGGGGCGTCTGGGACTGACATCATGTCTAGCTGGTGGCCACCTAAATTTCTGGTGATCACAATTGTCCTGAGGGGACCTTTCTTTCGGTAGAGGTAGTTGTGGAGTGGCACTGCCAGCTAGGACTGTCATGGTGGTGTGCCTATTTAATGTTGCGGAAAGTTGAGTAGATATTTGAGGAAAGATTTGTTCACTTATCAACTACATCAGCTGTGGCATGGTTAGTGTTACAATTTGCTCCTATGGAGTGTTGGGGCCTAGAGCATGCGAGCTTTGCTGGGCCAGGGGGGAGATAGAGATGCGGACCTCATGTTATCTTTTCTCTCAGATGCGGTTTTTCTTGTGTTCACCATTTTTTAGTTGTAATCTCAATGTTCCCACAGACAGCACCAAAATGATGAGGTTGAAGGTTGTATTTAGTGAATAAAGTTGTACTTGGGCTAATCTGACCAGGGAGGTCAAACGATCCAACAACAATATTCCTCAAGGACTGAGATTTGCAATGAACAACAAATGTTAAACTAGCTGAAGGTCTCCAACAAAGACACTCCGATGCTCAAGTTAATTTTGGTCGAGATAAGGTAATTGAACGAAAGAGTAGGAGCATGTAGTGTATATGGCATTACCTAGAGTATGGCTGGCAATGAGGTATTTATAGCCTTCTCTTGGTAGATGATATTTCTATGATGCCCCTATTAAGTGTAGGGGGCTCTTGTCTTTGTCCAGGGGTTGTTGGTCATTTCCAATTTCGATACTATTCCAGGTGGCATCATCTCCTGGTTTCTAGGGTGAATAATACTTTGGTGGTGCGCCTCTCTGCCAAAGTTGGTGGTAGAGTTGGTGGCAGAGACTGTACTGGGGTGACACGCGCCATTAATACAGAGGCATGCTACCTATCTGAGCATTGAATGTAACAAGGATATAGGTCAGCTCCAGAGTGAGCACTCTGGTTAATAATGATCAAACAGACAAGGTGGTCGACTAGAGAGATGGTTGATTAGGCAAAGTAGCTTGAAGCCTCATATTGAGTGCAGTCAAGAACAATCCACTCAACAAGGTGGTTATGGTCGAGTGATCCAACCCAACTGGGTCTAGAAGCATTGTTGGGCTCTGCATGTTAGGTGGGCCTAGGAGCCCTCTATGAGGTCGATAGCTTATTGGGCTGGGCCTGTTGGACTATCCCATATCAGTATTATTGTTATTATTGTTATTTTATTCAATCATGAATATCGTATCATATATACTTGTAATAGTATTATTCATAAATAACTTAATTCCAATAGTATGATAAAAGACAGCGTCAATGCTATTCACAGTTAGAGATCAGAGGAATAGGTAAATTGCTTAGGTAAGTTACTCTTAAGTGTATGGATAACTTTTTTGTGTGATGACTTTTTACGGTTATAAAAGAGCAAGAACTCTAATAATGAAATCTTATTGTATCAACGTCACTGAATGATCCTAATTAATAGGAGCATGTACATATACTCTTGGAGCAGCAAAGGTGAAACTTTTGACATCATTTTCACTATTCTTTTAGTTAATTTTATGCAAGTGTAAGTTCTAGTTATTCCCTTAACAAATATCCATCTATTTAGAAACATGTTAGGAGTATCTATTGAAGTTCAATGCATTTTGATGAGAAATGTGATAGTTTGTGCATGCATGGTATAAGATATTAATTATTAATCATGAATATTCACAAAAGAAAATACATATTATTCAAATGATTTTTAGTTCAACTTTCTCACATGCGAAGTTGATAACAACATCTAAGCTTAAGAGTGTGGACTTCAGGAGAGCGGTCAGCCTACTACATGCATAGTGTGTGAGATTATGATTGACAGAAGTACAGGATTCACCCCTTACATGGGAATAGAGAGGGGAAACAAAGTACATCACAAAAGTAAGGTGAATTCAAAACCCTACTGTAGAGGGAGATTCACGAGCTGAGCTTTTAGAGATAAGGCCATTTAGCAAAGCCAAGTTGATTTTGGGTGCCCAAACCTTGCAACTGATGAAAAGGCCCTATGAAGTGAAGGGAAGTGGATAGGTTATCATATTCCCTACCTTCCAGAGGTGCCTAGAGGATGGGCAAGATGTAGTAGAGTGATGACATGGGATGGATTTCCTATCTCTTGGAAGATAGGAGACGGCCATCTCAAGGCGCAAAATGACCCATAGGCAACATTGACGAGACTTGAGGAGGTATCTATTCAAGAGTCAAAGGATCCGAATTATCCCTAACCTTTTGGACTTTATATTCATTATTTTTGAAAGTAGGGAGAAAGGATCTCTTCAAGTGTCTTGCACCTAAAGTCGTTTATTGATTTTTCAATCATCATAAAATTAAAATTTCATACATTGGGAAGTGCCTTCTCTCAAATTATGTTTTCCTTGTTTACTTCCAAATAAATTCATGCGAAAAATATATTAGAAATGCCCAATTTCCAAGTGAGTTTTTCAGTGCTTCGTTGATTTCAAAAAAGAATTCAAGAAAGTATTCATATTTTCATTATTTTTTCTTTTGCTTTCTGTGGCTTATTTATATGTCGTGAGTTGGTTGATGGAAAAACTCAACTTCAGACCATTTCTAACAAAACTTAGGGATCACGAAAATAATGGGGAAGTGACTCCTAGTGGAATAGCTTTATCCTCTTTGACTTAGTATGTCCGTAGATTGGTGTAATGTTTGGAACTTTTGAGTCTTTCTCTTGGGTTTATCATGGTAAGGGTGTCAACTCAAGTGGATTGGGTTGATGCAGGGGTATAATATGAAAGTATCAAATTTGAACTTGAATTCAATCTAATGCCTAATTTATAAAGCTCAACCCTAACTTGACCCATAAAAAATCAAGTCAATTTGGGTTGATCTGAATTTCAATTTGATCACTTAACAACTTGATAAACTTGATCCAACTCAACTTGATCGATATATTTTATTTTTCATATTTATTAATTTCAACATTATAATTGAGTAGAAGTTTGATCTACCAATAACATTTATAATTCTACATAATCATTAAGGTTTAAGAAGATAAGAAATATAATAACTTTAAAACTTATCATATCTATAATAACTCCAAACACAAAAAAAGTAATAAACTATGTTTAATAAACAATTTTGATGACAACCATTAATGTAGAATTAACTACTAAATAGTAAAAATTAAAGTCCAAAAACAAAATATCAAATTAAAGTCAAAGACAATTTTGTTGTCAACCGCCAAATTCAAAATCTTCTTCGCACCAATAGTTAGTTTCCTCCATTAATTCATCGTCCAAAACTCCACAAAGAAATATTCTTTTGATGTTTATTGGAGATTTTTAGACTTTTGAAATTTTGAATATAAATTTTTTTACAATTTAGATTATTGGATATACATTTTTTAAATTTAGAATTTATTTTTAATTAACCAATTATTTTTGAATTGGGCCAAATTTATTTGGTTATTGGGTAGTCTGATTGTTGTTTTTCAGGTTTAGCTAGTTAACCCAAAACCAACCTAATCTTATTCTTTTTTTTTTGGAATCAATTTTGAGTCTAACTCAATTAGACCCAACCCTAAAAATATCAAATCTAAACCTGATTTTTTTCAATGGATTTGATTTTGACACCTTTATATCATGGCTTACTTTGTTGGACAGTTTAGAGCATCATGGCCATTAAGTTGGAATCATGCTACAAAAGTTTCTAGGCTCAAATTTATGACAAATCTTCCTAGTAGGTATTTATGACAAATCTCTTAATCCATATTTAGTTGGTTTATGAATTTGGTTAACTTATGAGTCCATTTTTCTATAGCATCATCCCCCCATCCCCATCCTCATCCCCCCAACCCTACCTAGCCTGATAGTTGGTTGACACTGTGTTGTGAGATTAGCATTAACATTCTTGAGTCGGGCATGCCCCTGATTGAATTAAATAATTAATAACATCAAAAGGTTAGTTAACTAAGTTCTTATCAAATTTCAGCTTGTAAGTGACTAGCTAGCTTGAGAAAGACTTGTTCCACTCATAATCAAAATGCTCATGAAGAAAAGTTGTTGTCTTGGCTTGTAATCAACAAATTGTTACCAAACCATGGTTTATATGGACATGTTGTGATCATGCTTACAATTTTCTTCATGACTTCTAATTGACAAGGTGTCATGACGTCAATTGAAATTGTTTTGTCAATTTGAGTTTCAAGATTGATTGCTTGCTTGGATCGCTTTTGATTATTGCGCTCTTAAATAATTATAAGTACTAGACTTGCTAACTTGATTCTAGAAAATTATCACAAGCACTTTGCCTAATACTTTCCACATAGTTTAATTTTACAAAATAATTATTACAAGCTATATGCTCATTATTTTTAGCATTATCATTTGGCCATTCTTGCAAGAATTGATCATTGCAAGCACTAGGCTCAATTTATACAGGGCTACCACAAAATTTTAATATCCAACAAGAGTAGGTAAAATATTTGCAAGCTCTAGAGGTTTATTTATACACTCAAACATGCTTACCAATATTGAGATATGCATTTTAATAAGATAATAAAAGAGTTTGATTCTGTAAAAAATGTGTATGAGTTATGGTTGTGAAAGGAGGTTTGTGGTGGCATGATAGAGTTCTTGATGCTTCATGTTGAAGATAGTCTTCACATGAGGAATGATGTTAGGATCAACAAAAGCATAATTGACTATGGAATTCTCTACATCACGCTTGTGAGGACATTCTTTATATTAGGAATCAAGTTCTACATCAATAGGTTTAGGAGGATGCTAGGGCTCTCTCTTAGTCAATATACATATAAAATATACTAATAAAAATATATTAATAATGAAATATATTTAAATTTATCATGAGTAATTTGAATAATATTAACATTACATCCCATGGTATTAAAAAAATAACAAATAGCATTAAATACATATTTATCTCAAAAATAACTAAAATAATAATCGGATGGTCTAGTATCCCTGATGCAAGGTGTTTGCCTCGAGTGAAGTGCTACCCCAAATCTAAATCCAAATATATATTTTTTTTATTGCAAATCAAATAACTTGTCAGTACCTTATCTTGTTGGAACCCATAACATAAGGTGACATATCAACAACTGTCTTCAGGTTCATATTTATCTCGAGACAACAAAAGCCACACTTAACACTGAAAAACCTAAAAACTTTATTTACATCTTAACTCTAATCTATTACAAACCGCTCAAATCGCATACCTGTATACATATTCAAAATCAAATACATTATGTGTCACATTGATGAGGCTCTCACCATGTAACAACCCTTAAATTTGGTATTTTAGGAAATAAATCAAAAGGACTTGATTGAAAATTTTTTGAAAGTTTTGGGGCTAGATTTATAATTTTGAAAAACTTGATTGGTCAATTTTTGAAGACAAAGAGGATTGCATGGAAGAACTTTGGTCAACGGGGTCAAAGGAGTAATTTTTGAAAAAAATACAAGAACTCGATTGAGGCTTGCTGAACATTATTGGGGCTAATTTGCAAAATTCAAAAGTTTGATTTTTAAAAGTGGCAGAGTTTTCATTTCTTCATTGTTCCTCTTCCTTATTCCTTTTTTTTTTTTTCCTTTTTTCTCCTCCAACTATGACCACATGTGACTACCATTTTCCCTCATGCGAGCTTCCTCCAGCCAGCTTTTCACCAAACCAAATCGAACACTTTCTTCCCCATCTCACTAGCTCCCCTTCCGTACTTCAGGCACGACATTTCAGGTAGCAAACTGTCAGAACCAAAAAGTTCAAAGGAAACCCACTTCAGTGGACAATGGTGGGCGGTGATCGAAGCTTGGTTCTGAGGCTGTAGTTTGGTAGAGCTGAGTGAGAAGAGCATAGTGGCAAGCTTGCATAGGTGATTGATGCAGCAACGGTGAGGAAAATGGAGTAAAGCATGCGGTAATGAAAGGTGGTCGTAGTGGCTTTGGAGTGGATTTGAGGGCTTTTCTGGCATCAAAACTTGGAATGGAGTAGATATTCGAAATCAGGAGCTTAAGAGGAACATCTTGGTTGTGGTGGCGGCTGGCGACGATGCTTCGGTGACTTCTGAATAGAATCTTCTCCTTATTCCAATGATCACATGGTACCCTTGGTTTGTGATTGTGAGGCTTCATTAAGCATTTTTGGGTAATAGAGGGTGATGAATTTAAGTTTTAATTGGTTGTGCCTTTATATGTATATACATGTATATGTTGTGCCTTCCTTATTTAGCCTGTACCTTTGATAAAAATAGGATTTGGGAAATATTAATATGCCTATATAAATGTGGATTGTGATTGAGATGCTAATGCAAAGAGTACACATAAGTTAGTAGACCCGAATATTACTACAATATGTAATTGAGGACTAGTTTAAGTGCTATTATCAGATTTGGTGTTAGAATCAGGATTTATCATGATAATTATGGCTTTATTAGCCACTTTGGGCTAATAGTATCATTTAAGCCCGTAACTATTATGTTAATTGGTTAATTAGTGATATTGGGCTATTACGGGTTTATTTGTAATTAATAAGGATTAGTAGAAATGAATGAGGATTTGATTGTGATCCTATTTTGTTGAATTAGGTAATGTAGAATTAGGACCTACGTAGCAGTAGGCTTTTGATAGTGATTGTAGTTTCTGAGACTACGGAGGTGAGGTTCCTTCCACTTTGGGTTATTGCTTGTATATAAGCTTACTTGTGCTTGTTGGAAACCCTTGTGAGAGTTTACCATCTTGGCATTGTTATATCTAATTGTTCTTGTGGCATAACCCTTGTGAGGTTTAACTTGTTTGATTGTACCTGCTTGTGAATGTTTGAATTGTATTGCTTGTTTGTCTGAGATTTGTACTTGATTGTACACTAGCTTGTATTTGATTTCTTAACTTGTATACCCTTGTCAGGGTTAGTACTTGTTTTACTTTGTCGAGTTAATTCTTGTTCGTTCTGGCACCCAGAACTTTCGAATGTTATTTATTTTGTACTTGTTACCATTTCATATTTGTTATTATCTTGTTATTTGTTTCGATTGATACTTGATATTGTTCCGCACTTGTTTTCATCTGTTGGTTATCTAATTATCTATTATCCATCCATTTTTTTATATGTTACGGTTTGTGATTGTCATGTGGGAGTAAAAGGACATTAATCTCTACTGTGTGCATGAGATAAATCGTAAGCCTTGAACTCTTAAACATGGGACGTTAATCCTTGCTGTGTGCATGGGATAAGCCATAAGTCGGTGAGACTTGGTTAAGTAATGAGATGTTAATCCCTATTGTGTGCTTGGAATAAGCCATAAGCTCGAAACTGTTGGATTTAGTAATGGGACATTAATCCTTGTTATATGCATGGGATAAGCCGTAAGCTTGGAACAAATGATAAGTGAGTTTGATAAGTCTGTTATGTTTTCATTTGTATTTCAACTATAATTTGTTGGTTTGTATCCTGCTTGTAGAGCATCAAGGGTAGTGAAGTTCTTGGTCTAGATTGGGTTGTTGTTTAGGTTGAATAAGTCATCTGTATTTCCTCCTGAATGGATTCAATTGAGATGGACCATTCCTCCTGAAGAGATTCGATTGAGATGATCCTAGGCTATTCGAGCCGACAGTCACAACCCCTAAGCTAGTATCTCTTGATAGCTTTGAATTTTTTAATCCCTAAGGTCATTCTTGACTATTTGTACTTGATTCGTTTGTAAAATGATGCTTGATTGCCTGTGTCCGATCTATTCCTGTTCTTATTGTTAATTGACAATTTGTTGGGTTGATGTTTTCCCAATGAATCCCTAGTTTCTATATTATGAATATCCCTCACTAAGTCCTTTACACTTGCACACTCATTTCTTTTATATTTTCTCAGACAGGACTGAATTATTAGCTTGAACTTCGATTAGATCGGCGAATATGATTTTGTATTAGAATAGCCATGTATATTTGCTAATGGGCATATTTGGGCAAGTTTTTGTAATCTTAGAGATGATGTGATATTTTAGAGACGTTAAGGGTACTTGGGATTGTACATATAGGCATAATACTCTTAAGAATAGTTTTTGATTATGAATGTTGTTGATAATGGTATCAATTAAGATGTAATTTCGCTGCTTGATTTGTTATGATGTTGAAGAAAATTTTGGGCCTAGTATTCTTGTTATAGGTTTTCATGTAAGATTGAATTGCTATGATACCCCAGCTTGGGGTTACCTTGAGTGGGGTGTCACAGGCAACCATTCATTGATTCACAACTGGGGCAATTAACAGAAAAAATAATATGAGAGTTGTAAGCATGTTGATGAACAATGTAAAGATATTCTCATGTCAATCATG
>JACGDI010005475.1:3994522-4110892 GCA_014898725.1 Jacaranda copaia | reverse complement strand
AAAATCAATATTCACTGTTATTTATCAAGAAGATTTCTTTCAAAGTTTTAAGTGATCTATCTCAACACGATCTCATATTAGTGATGAGACTTCACAAAATTCAATATCTTTTTGGGAAAGTTCTTAAGCCTCAACAGAGACAAAATGATTAACATAATTTTTAGACAATTAATCAATTTTCAAAAGATATTCAAGTTCCAAAACATAAATATTAGAGCATATTAGAAAATTTCACAATAGGCTATTGGCAGTTCTCTGACTTTATCACTTCCTTTTCAAAAATACTTAAATCCTTACCCACCAAATTCCAAGTGATCTGCTTGAACAATTAATAAGCCAGTGGCACGAACATTTTCATGCTTGTTTAATAGTCACGCGGCTAATCTCCAACTAATGTGAGGTCGGACCCTCTCATGGGAGGTACTAGTTGAAAGTATCTACAATGGCTTGAGACGTCCAGTATAGTTCTGAATCTAGCCATGGGTCCAAATCTACCTTCCCTAGGGCATCCTTATAGGGTATTACCTTCCCTAGAGTGTCCTAAAAGTTATCATAATTAAATGAATTTCTAACATCATATTTTATGTTGTTACACATTCCCACTCATAACATTATCAATATAAGTGACAATCAGTGACACCATAATCAAGTTTCAACATAATATCAAATTATAACGATGTGTCCTCTCTATTTATCAAATTGCATTTTTTAGGTTTAATTACCAGAAAATCAATTTTAAATAGAACACCTTGATTTTCAAATATAGGTGAAAATATTTATCATAATTAAAATATCACAAAATATGCATCAAGGATCATGCAACGAAGTTAATAGATACATCATATATATTCTTTCCCTAACATAAAATCCTTGTAGAGGGATTTCCAATAACTTAGATGACTTGTGTCCTTGCTTCCTAATAAATCCAAAATTTTATCGTAAGATAACATGAATCAATATTATATTAATTCTTTAACTCATAATCCATCTATCCTAGTGTCCTTATTAAGCTTTAGTTGTTTAAGTTATTTTATCTACTCGTATTCTCTTGATCTTGTTTCTACGCTAAGATGCTTAATGGATTAGTTTGGGCATATTCGGATCTCCATTAATGAATCCTCAATAACCTTACTAAATCTTTCTGACTGATCTAATATTTAATGTATTTATTAACACATAATATGCACAATTAAGAATGGTAGTATTTTGCTATAGATTTATATTCTAACTATAAGTAACTACATAAACATTTTGCATTTCAAATATTTACATTTGCATTTAGCATTTCTTTACTTTATCAGTTGATTCCTTTTATTCATATATAATTCTTGTATTGCAATTTATTCCTGATCACATTGAATTGTTATGTACTTAAATACTATCATTTATTTTAGTTTAAACATTATCTAAGTTTAGTTATAGGTGAAAGGCACAATTAGCTATTTAGTAAGTACATAATTTTCAATAGTTATTTTTATTCTTTACAATTATTTAACTCAACAAATTTAATTTAATCTATCAACAATTACATGATCTACTAATACTTAGAGTATTTTTGTTGTGTCAGAATATAAGGTCCCAATTGGAATTAGTGTCACTTCCCAATTTAGATTCATGCTCTCTTATACTCTAATATCCATTTGAGTTATTTTCTAGAATGATGGTCGTGATAACTAGTTTATTTCGAGAATAACTAAACTTTATATCATGGGGCTCTATTATTGAATAGTTATCCTATTTAACTTCAATATATCTTTATTCATAATGTATATATTGTATTTTTAGAGTCCCGGTCTCAGTTAGCTCATTACTCTCTAACTGTACAAGCCAAAATTTTTAATTAATTTTTTATTGTTAATATATTTGAATTTAATCTTTAATTTAAGCTTAAATCATTATTTAGCAATTACATTTCATATTAAACAAAATTTTTATATTAAAGTTTCAACTAGGATTATAACTTAATCGAATAACATTCAATTAAAGAGAATTTATCAAATTGGATAGAATTTGAATCAATTCCAATCTGGAAATAGTTTAGATGAGTTCAAAATTAAAAATCTAGCCCCTATCCAAGATCTACTGCCACGCGCCATGATTGAAAATGAGCACCACCACCACCAGAATGTTTGCCTTTATGATTTGACCAAAACCCCTTAAACAATTTCAACTTCTTTCACCACCTCATCGAGTAATTCAGCCAAAACTGCCACTAGTCCACTTAACGTAGTTGCTTGCCACCTCCTCAATTTCTCCAATTTTGAAGGTCAAAAATCAAATCCAAGACCACCACGATGTTCATCTCGATGAATCCATTAAAATGCCTTTATCAATTTTGGATTCCACTACCGCAACTAGTTAATTCATGGCCATCACCGTCAAGCACTACTACATCTCAAGTTCTCATCGAATTCGCCATTGATTTTGATAGGTTTTGGTATGGTTCTATTCCCTAAGATAAGGGGAAGGTTCCTAAGGTGTTAGTTTTTCAATTCTCAATTTCTGGTCAATTTTTGATCATTCTTAGGTATTGTGGAGTTGGAGTTGGCTTTAGAGAATTAGATAAACTTTTGTCCTTCCCTATATATAAAGTTATTTTCTAGATCTTCATTTTTACCCCTAAGACTTTTCCACTACTTTCAATAGGGTCCTTACAAATTTTAACTTCCTTTAATTCTGAAGGAAGAAGAGTTGCAAGGCTTCAAATAATTGCAAAATAACACAAAACTTAACTTGAAATTCCTTTAACCAAGGATCTTATTCCATGCCATAATTGAGAATTTAAAAGTGAGCAACGTTACCTTAAAAGAATGATTTGAAGGCAACTAGGAAGATCTTTCTCCTAAGTAAGATCTACTTCTTCCCTTTCTTGGATCCCCTTCTCCATGCTTTAGATCAACAACTCTAGAAACTTTTTTTGTGCAAAATACCTTCAAGATGAAGAAAAATAGGCAGCAAGTCAGTGGCAAAACACCAAAAACCACCAGAAACAGAAATCTTCAAAAATTTATCTTCAACTTGAAGGATCTAAATCACCAACTCAAAGAACACCACTTATTGTGCCTTTAAAGGTAATCTAAACACCTAGGTGCACTCTTAATGCTCACTCCATATGCTAGAATATAGAGGAGGAAGGATGAAGACTGAAGAAAAGGCGTGGCGAAGTTGAAGGAGAGAGTAGATTGTTAGAGAGAATCTAGTGAGGTGATTTTCTCAACACATAAGTTCACCACTTTTGGAGGGAAAAATGGGTGGCAAATCTAGCATCAAGTGGCAGACCATTGGAGTATTTATAGTTTGATTAGGAAGCTCTTGGAAGCTTCCATCACACTCTCCTCACATTGTCAACTTGGATGCTTACTAACTAACATTGTTTGATTTAATTTCTAAAATTAAAATGCCAACTCATAAATTTTAAAATGGACTCTTCCATTTAATTTCCCTCCAAAATTAGATTATCTTACTAATTAAATTAACTCTTCAATTTAATTAGATTAACTTAACTCTTTAAGTTGACTTAACTAATTAAATTGCCACATGTTATCAATTAAATTAACTCCTTAATTTAATTGGCCTAATTTAAGTCTTTAAATTAATTAATTTAACACTTAAATTAATCAAGACATTGTGACCAACTCTTAATTAATCAACTTGATCTCTCCCCTCCCCGCCTAAAAAAAAAAATAAAAATAAAATTGACAACTGTAATTATCTAATTCCTTAGATAATTTCTGCAATCTAATTAGAGTGTTCTAAGTTTTTGTGTATGATCCTTTAGGTTTAACAATTAATTAGATATGAACTCACAACTCTTTGTGATTTATTGAATATTGAATATTTCAATTAGTATAAACTCTTTTAAAGCAATCGGTCTATCAATTAATCTCTACTAATTGAAGATTAGTCAATCTCCATAGTTGATGTCTAGCATAAGAGTATAGAGTCCAACCAATTGGATGAATTAATTGAGAGTCAACCATTATTGCTTATGATTTTTATGCGAATACGATTATTCCATTTCCTATCTCCCAAAGAGGCCTAGGATAAGATATTTTACAATTTCCTAACAGCCTCAATAACAACGTATCTGTTCTTGTTATTTGATTCCTTATTATTGCCTTAATTTTGGAAAACTTCTTTTCCAAATTGTCATATCACCATGTGTAAGAATTTCTTAGAATCGATTATCTTAGAATACACAAGAGATTAACTAGTTCTTCATAGACAGGCAAAATGGATCCGGTCTTGGAACTCACCAATCTCTATATATAGGTAGCTTGTTCCCAACCTAAGCCCTAGACGACTTGCTACGTCGTCGAAGCAAAATCAAAGTACAGGGATCTACATACAAAGTTACTATTAAACTTCAAGTCAAAAGACTAATTATATGCACTATGGTAAGTTAGAGAATTTACTACCATTGATGTGCTACTTCTACTACCTTGTGGTTTCTCTAAGCGAGTATTTAGTGAACTTGTTCTCTAACAAGCACCCACTAACATGCATCATATCTAACATAGTTTTTCTATGAAATGCGACAATATCCAACTCATTAGAGTATGCATCATTAGCGTAAGTCTATCTGAATTTTAGATGCCCATCTCATAAAATTCTATGACATGGAATGTTTGAAATCATGACCATAGAGACTTATGTCATGAAAGACCATTGTATGTGTGTTGGGATAGTGCCCCACAAGCCAATTAGATTGGCGTGTAAAACTACTCCTCTTCTAACCCAATCTTGATTGAATAATATTCTTATTAATATGACTATCTTTATCTTATGCTTTCTATACTCACTTGCATTTGTTTGAAACCCTTAAATCATGCTTAACTATGGGACTTACTCATTTATATGATGGTGATCATTAAACAAGTCGCTATGGTCATGATTTTAAAGTATTCTAAGTGATAAAATCTTATACGATAGGGTATCTATGATTTTGATAGATTTGCACTAACGATGCATATTTCAAGGGGCTGGATATTACCCAATTTCTTGGGCAATCTATATTAGACATGGATGCATGGATGCATGTTATGGGTGCTTGTTGGAGAATAAGTTCATTGATAACCCGCCAAGAGAATCCATTAGATAGCTATAGTGGCACGTCGGTAGTGGCAAGTTCTCAAGCTTACGATTGTATATATAATTAGTCCTCTAACTTGAGGATCCATAATTAACCTTGGATTTATGTCCTTAATATTTCACTTTTACTTGACCATGTAACGGGTTATACGAGGTTGAGATTGGGTATGAGCTACTTATACATGCAGGTTTGTGAGATCCAAGATGGGATCCATCTCCTCATTGTTGTGAAGAATGAATACATCTCCTTTATATTCTATAATGATCGATTCCAAAAAATCCTTGCGCAAGGCAATATGACAATTTGAAAAAGGTGTTTTCCAAAGTTGAGGTCATAAAGGGGAATCGAACATTAGATGTAAAGACATAGTTATTGAGTCCATTAGGGAGCCGAAAAAAATCTTGTCCTAGGCCTCTTTCAAGAGATTGGAGACGGAAGGACCTTATTTGCATGGTAACCGTAAGTTATAATAGTTCGTCATGATATGATTCATTCATCCAATTAGTTGGTCTCCATGGGCTTGTTTCTAGACATCGACCATGGAGATTGGATACTCTTCAATTAATAGAGATTAATTGAAAGGGTTATTATTTTAAAAGAGTTTAAACTAATGTGAATATTTCAATATTCAAAATATCACAATGAGTTGTGAGCCCATGTTCAATAAATGAATAAATCTAATGGGTCACATACAAAAGCATAAGGAAGCTATTCTTTGATAGGAGGAATTTTTCTAAGGAGTTAAAAAATTCATGACCAAGCTTTATTGGAGAGAGAAACAGTTGATTATTTAATTATTCAATTTAGTTTGATTAATTTAAGTGTTAGATTAATTAAAATAATTTGAAGAGTAAAATTAGACCAATTAAATTAAAGAGTTAAGTTAAATTAATTAAATTAAAGAGTTTATTTAATTGAGAATTTGAGTTTTGGAGGGAAATCAAATGGAAGAGTCCATTTGAATTTGCGTTAATTAGCATTTCATTTTATGAGATGAAATGTAAATGTTAATTAAAATGCAAATGCACACACAAGTTGGCAAGTTGGCCAACATGCATGGAGGATGTGATGGAAGCATAGCTTCCATCCTCTCTATAAATAGGACATGTGGCCAACCAATTGAGGCTAGTTGGCATTCCTCACATTTTTCCTCCAAAAGAGTGATAAAATTCATGTGTTGAACAATTACACCAAAAATTCTCTCCTCCTTTTCTCCTCAAAAACCACAACTCCTACCATCATCGTCTTCCTCTCTCTTTATCTAGCAAAAGTGAAGTTGATTGAGAGCTTATCCTAGGTGTGTGGATTTTACTTTAAAGGTTCTACACTTGGGGAACTTAGGAGTTCATTGGTGAACTATTTTGTGGTTGATTTCGGTGGATCAATTGGGCGATCTATAAGTTGAATTTTTCAATGATTTTCATTCACAAGGATGTTGTTCCAGAGATGATTTGGTGTATCAAATTTTCTGATTTTTGGAGTATTGAAAGGGGAACAACCGGATCCAACCATTGGATCTTGTAAATCATCATTCGGAGGAGTCCTTAGAGTGATCTAGTCAAATTCTTTATTTGTGCTCACAAAGGTAAATTTTTTGCCTTCAAATCCTCATTCAGAGCATGATTATGATCTTTGGGAAGGAGATGATTGGTTTTATTTTGCCTATTTTTGGTTTTAATATTTGGATCCTAATCTTTCTCCATCGTTCAATGCAAGACCAAATCTCGTAGTCTTATATGATTTAAAGGCTCTAACCAAATGCATATGAAGAAATCATAAACACATAAGATGAAGATGTCCATTTTATTGAATATCAATCAATCAAGACTGTTACAAGGAGTAGTTCTACATGCTAATCTAATTGGCATGTAGGGCACTATTCCAACAAAATTTGGCCTCTAAATTTCAATTCAATCCACCAGAATTCCTTGTTCACTCATTGAACTCATTTGAGTTTGAAAATTTGACAATTAGGTTCAATTTTAATAATTTTTTGGTCCTTCTATTTTCCTAATATCATTTGAAGACCTTAATTAATTTAAGTTTAATTCTAATGAAGGCCCATCTTTTGTTTTTGTTATTTTCTACCAAAAATTAATTAACTAAATTCTTAATTCTTCCAAAATATGTAATTAAGAATTGGGGTGTTACAATCCTAACCCTCTTAAAGAATCAGGCCCAAAATTCTTTTTTGTTGTTTGGTGAAGTTCATAGTATTGTTATCTAATATCCTTTCATTCCTAAGGTAATTCTTTTGGTTTCTCTTTCCAATCCTAAGTGATGTTTATTCCACTAATATTTTAAGGATCTCCTCTCCTTGAGTTTCCCAATACATTCATTCTTACTCAGGCATTTGGGGTTTTTCTCATATTTTAGGATTAACTAATGACTCCATCTATATCTCATATTTCCATTCACTACTTAAATTTTCTTTTAGTATCCATAATTGAGCTTATTGGAAATAAATCAAACTATTTCAAAAGAGACTTCAAATCTTCCTTGATGATTTTATAATGTTACCGAGTACTCTATAATTGTAAATCTAATTGGGCAAACTCATGTACATCGTCATTTATCACATCCATACTCAGAAGATCTTCTATTTTTACATTGTAGGGCATGTGTTCAAGAGTTCAAATCATACCTTTAGATACATGTGTTCCTTATCTCTTTGCGCACTTGCGGTTGATTGCTTGTTATTAGGGCAATCCTAAACAAAATGTTGATCACTACTATACCACATACATTTTCCATACTTTTTCCAACATGCACTTTCATTATGATGAAGTTGCTATAGAAGCTACAAACCTTTGTTAAGGTTAGTTGGATGTCTGAGGTTTCTCTGTAATATAGCATGGGCAACTAGTTGATGTCCCAATTTGGACCTTTTGTCGTTTCCTCCTAACATTATCCTTCTCAATACCTTGAGTCTTAAACTTTATTGCCTTTCCTCCTTAATCTTTTCTTCATTATTTTGCATCTTGTAGGGTTCTTGCTTTAACTACAAGGCCCTATTTAAAGCTTCCTCAAACGTGGATGTTTAAGGGTCTGCCGTATTTTAGATCTTAATTCCTCAATGAATTTCTTAACCTTACGGTCTTCTTCTCTAAGTGTATATGGTGCATGCTAAATTAATTTGTTGAACCTAGCTTCATACTACCATGCTATCATTTTTCTTCTTGGGTAAGATCTATAAATTCTTGTCTTCATGCATCCCCTACTTCCTGGGGTATGAATCTATCCATAAATTTCATATGAAAAATTTTCAAGTGTGGAGTATTTTCTTATGTTCCATCACTAGCATACCAAAACCCACTATTAATGAGCAATTCCTTCTAGAATAAAAACGATGCGAATAAACTTATAATCATCTAGGTAGCCTAGCATCTAGAAGATATCTTCATTCTCCTTGATCCATGCTTCCGCCTTTTGGTGAATTGATTCTCCCATAAACTTCGAATGGTGGAACCTAAGGAAGTATGCTAGAGTTTCAAACTCTGGAGGTTCTTTAGTTTTCTTGAAATCATTTGTTTGACCTTGTTGTTGACAAGATTGTATGAATTGTTGCCACATTGTGGTCATCTATTTTATAGTCTGTCCTTCGACTTTCAAATTTATTAATGAGTTTGTGTCACTACTTCGGTATTGTTTGGATGCATCCATTCCACATTGTCCTTCTTCAGATTTTCCCGAGTGTGAGAATACATTAGGCTAGCTCTCGTGATGCTATTCAATAGGAAGAAAGGCTTCTTGTTCCTATAAGTCACACTTAATCCGTAATGTTTAAGTGAGATATTTATGACATGATACTTACCCCTTATCAATTTTCATTGCACAAAATTTGCAACATATACATAATTTTCCAAACACGAGATAAACTAAGTTTCAATTAGTTTCCATGTTAATATTAACATCAGGGAATTGCCCTTTATTTTTCCTCCTACGTGATGTTCGCAACATGTTTGTTAAGCTAACAAGTAACATAGTCTATGATAAGAAGATAACAACTATGTTTAGATTAGTCATTGTTTAGTATATACTAATTTTTGGCTTCTATAAATATCATTCTTGAAGTAGTCTTATTATAAAGAAACCTACGTACGTAGGCATCCTTTCTCGGTAAGCATCAATCTTAATAAATGTTTGACCGCACATTTTTCTTATTGGGGTTCACGTTCATAACTATGTTTTCCATTATTCCACCTATCTGTTCTGATCTATATTCTTTATCTTCCTTTTCTATTTGTCCGGCACATGACCGCTGTTAACAATGTTATTCTTTTTACATGACCAAACCATACTCATTTTATTTTCTTCAAACCATTTTTCTTCCCTTTGAGTTCCTCACCCTCTATTAATTTGTTATCTTTATGCTAGTTGTCAGTTATCTTGCTATCATGCAAACTCATTCCGTTAAACATTGTACCTAATTCTTAAAGAATCGTATTTCTTAAAGTTTGCTCGTAATATATATATATATATATATATATATATATATTAATTACTTATTTCAAAATAATAACGTATTTGCCAAACTTAATTTCCACACACGTGTTCAAATAATGTCACATTTCTTGAATGATTTGCTCCTTTTAAATTAAGAAGTTTATATACTCAATCCCTTCAGAAAATAGAATTACATGCTGGTCCCTACTCTTCATTAACAAACTTCAGATCCTCAATTTTCAACAGTGAATCATGTATCATCAAATTTCCAATCCCCACTTTCCATCCATATTCGACTTTCCAATATATAATAACAATCCTTTTATCTCATTATTCCTATTTGATAAACCTCAAATTTTATATCCTTATATGATGCTTTCCTTTCAAATTGTAGTATTAGTCACATATCTCATGACTAGTACTATGCTTTTTTCCTCGAATTCCTAAGGTGTCTCCTATAGGCAATCAAATCCTCTTCCTTTTCTATTGTCATCTTTTAGTCATACTAATCTATTCTTTTATTATTAATGCAGTAATTCTTTCAGATAGTCACACCCATATATACATATGTCAAATATCTCTTCACTCCAGTCAACACCATGCTTTGTCCCAAAAAATCATATTTTCTCCAAATTCCAAGGTCAATGTTAATCCTCTGTAGTCCAAAAATTATATGTTTCGAGAATCATTTCCCGACATAGCTTAGATTTTCCTTAACTCAACCTCTTATACCACCTCTGTGGTGCCCTTAACGGGAGGTATCTGCTTTGGTGGAGATGCCACTCTAGTCTAAATTCAAATATTTTTTTCTTTATTACAAATTAAATAACTCGTTGGAACTCATAAAATATGATATCATATCAACAACTTTCTGCAAGTTCATATTTATCATTGAGACAACAACCACACTTAACACTATAAAACCTAACAACTTTATTTATATTATGACTCTAGTCTATTACAAACCGTGCAAACTGTGCACCGGTATACATATGCAAAATTAAATACCTAATGTGTCTCATTGATGGGGCTCTAGCCACATTCATTAATTTTTGTTTTGGGCAAAGAATAGAAAAAAGATTATGAGAGCTGCAAGTTCAAATGACGTAGTGAATTGATATGCTAATGAATGATTTAAAGGTTTCCTCGTGTTGTTAATGAGTTAAAATAGAAATAATTATTTTTACATGTTGTTTTAGTTCAAGAAGGGGCTACCTTTTCCAAAAAAGGGGGAAGAAAAATTGATATACACTATTTTTTATCAAGTAAATTTTTCTCAAAGTTCTAGGTGATCCATCTCAACACCGTCCAATACTAGTGATGAGATTTCACAAAATTTAATGCCTTTTTAGAGAAGCTTTTAAGCTTCAACAGGGACAAAATAATCGACATGGTCTTCAGAAAATTAATTAATTTTCATAAAATACTCAAGTTCCAAAACATAAATATTAGAACGTATTAGGCAATTTCATAATAGGTTTTTGGCAATTCTCTGAACTTATCACTCCTCTTTCAAAAATACTGAAATTTCTATTCCTTCAAATTTCATGTGATCAACTTGGACAATCAATTAGTTAGTGGCATGACCAGTTCCATACCTGACGGATGCTCATGTAGCTAACCTCCAACTAACTTGAGGCCGGACTCCCTTAAGGGAGGTACTAGTCGAAAGTCTTTAACCAATGGCCCGATATAGTGTAGTATACTTTCTAGTCTAGCTGTGGGCCTAAATTGAACTTCTTTAGGGTGTCCCTCTAGGATATGAACTTCCCAAAAATTTCTGTCAAGGATATAATTAAATGAATTTCCAACAACACATTTCATGTTATTTCACATTCACCACAAATAAAATTATCAATATAAGTCAAAACCACTAAAATTGTAGTCAAGTCACAGTATAATATCAAATTATGATGATGTGTTCGCTCCATTTATCAAATTGCCATTTTGTAGGTTTAATAACTAGGAAACTAATTTTAAAGAGAACACTTCTCGAATATATGCATTAAGGATCTTGCAACGAAGTTATAGATACAACATAAAGTTTCAGGGATTCCCTAGCAGCTTAGATGGGCCGTGCCCGTGCTTCCTCATAAATTAAAGTTTTATCGTAAGATAACTTGAATCAATATTTTATTAATTCTTTGATTCATAATGAGTCTACCCTAATGTCCTTATTAAGTTTTAGTGTTTAATTTATTTATCTCGTCATATTTTTCTGATCTTGTTTCTATTCTAAATGCCTAATTAATTAGTTTGGACACATTCGGTTCCCTGGCATTCTCAATAACTCCACTAAATCTTGTTGCCCGATCCAATATCTGATATATTAGTTAGCACACAATATGCACAATTTAGAATGGTCGTACTTAGCTATGGATTTATATTCTAACTATAAGTAATTATACATTATGTATTTCAAAGCTTTATATTTGCATTTAACATTTCTTTATTTTATCAGTAGATTCCTTTTGTTCATATATAATTCTTTTATTGTGATTTATTCCTGATCGCACTGAATGGTTACGTACTTAAATGTTACCATTTATTTTAGTTTAGACATTATCTAAGTTTAGTTAAAGGTGAAAGGTACAATTAGTTATTTATTAAGATATATAATTTTCAATAGTTATTTTTATTCTTTATAATTATTTAACTCAATCAATTCATTTTAATCAATCAACAGTTACATGATCCACTAGTACTTGGAGTATATCCGTTTGTATCAAAATATAAGTTTCCAATTGGAATTAGTGTCACTTCCTAATTTCAATCCAAGCTCACTTATAATCTAATATCCATTTGAGTTATTTCCTAGAATGATGATCATGATAACTAGTTTGTTTCAAGAATAACTAAGGCTATGTTTGGTTACATTTTGGCAAAATAATTTTGTTTTGCCAAAATATAACCAAACATATATCCTTTTTCCCTTCAAAATGTCTAATTAAGTTTCCCAAAATACCCTCTTCTATCCTCAATTATCCCCAAACCTTCCTCATTTTCCAATATATATAAAATATATATCATATACAAATCATATATATATATATATTTATTTATTATTATTCTTACTATAAAAAAATTACTCAATTTCATTTTCACCTCATAAATCTAACAAAAAAGCATTAATTTGACTGTTACAGTAAAAATTGTCTTCTCCCAAAACATAAATAAACATACTAAAACTCTCCAAAATAATTTTTTAAATATTTCCCAAAATATAAATAAATATTCATCATATTCTCCAATACAACTTCACATTCTCCAACTCCACTCTCAAAACTTATTATCCCAAAATACGTAATACAAAATATACAATGTACAACCAAATATTACCTAGACTTTATATTATGGGGCGGGGCACCATTATTGATTAGTTATCCTAGTTAACTTTAATATAACTTTATTCATTTTTTACGTATTGTATTTTCGGAGTTCAGGTCTCAGTTGCTTTGTTACTCTTTAGTTGTACAAGCCTAATTTTCTAATTAATTTTTTGTTGTTAATAGCTATGAATTTATTCCATTAAAACCCCTCTATTAATTGAACCCATCTTAAATCTTTGATTGAAACCCCCATATCAATTTAGTATTTAATTTAACCCATAACTTTTTATTTTTCTAATTGAACCCATTAAAACGCCTCTCTTAATTTTGAATTTCCATCACTGGAAGTAGTAAATTTCATCGCCACCATCAAGCTTCGCCGCCTGCCAAGTTCCCTTCGAGTTCACCATTGATTTTGAGAGTTTTTGGTATGGTCCTATTCCTCAAAATGAGGGGAAGGTTCATGTGGTGTTGGTTTCTCAGTTTTCGAACAATTTTCGGTCGTTCATAGGTATAATAGAGATGGGGTTAACTTTAGAGAGTTAGATAAACTTTTGTCCTTTACTATATATAAAGTTATTTTTCAAATCTTCATTTTGCCCCCATAAACTTTTCGTCCATTTTTATAGGGTCCTTACAAATTTTGACTGCCTTCAATTCGTTCCTAAATTTCAATTCAGTCCCCCAGACTTCCTTCTTCACACATTGACCCCATCTAAGTTTGTAGATTTGACAATTAGGTCCAATTTTAATAATTTTCTAGTCCTCCTATTTTCCAAATGTCACCTTAAGACCCTAATCAATTTAAGTTTAATTCTAATTAAGGCCCATCTTTTGTTTTTTATTAGTTTCTCTCAAATATTAATTAATTAAATTCTTAATTCTTTCAAAATATGTATTTAAGAATTGGGGTGTTACAGAGGATATTTCTAGATTTTCATATAAATTTTAAGATGACATCAACAAATTTTTTGATGGAAACTGACAGTCTTTAAAAAAATGTTTGGGGCGAAACATTATGGAGTTGTTATAACTTCAAGTTTCCGAGGGTTTTTTTTTTTTTTTTTTCAAATCCGCGAAACGTCGGCCTCATAATGATTTGGGTAATTAATGCTTTATTTAATTGTTAGGTAAGAGAATCAATTATAGATTAATTACTAGAGGCTTAACCAATTCAAGGATTTTAATGATCCAATTAAATGAAATAAGTAATTTAATTAGACCCATGGGATGAGGTTCGTCCACATGGAGAATTAATTAATTCACTGAATTGGGTTTGGACTTCAAAATCCAATCTAGCTTTAATTTTAAGTAGTTAAGTTTGATCTAATTAAATAGAGTGTTATCACATTGGATCCATGATATGGAGCTAGATTTAGTTGAAAATTAATTAGCCGAAGCAATCAATTCATTCCGCTTGAGCATTATTAGCTAATTAATTTATTGGGTCACGTTGGATTAATTTGGAGCTATTGTCCAGTCTAATTGTTGGAATGTTGGCCCAAGCCTACAAATTTTTTTAAGAGTTTAGATATTTGTGCGAGAAGATCGAATGAATTTTTGAGGCACAAATTATGGTTATAAAATTCCAGAATTTTTCGGTTATTAAATTACATATTACCGATTCAACAATGTGCCATTTTTCAGAATTCGAATTTAATATGACAAACTTCAAGTTAAATAATAAGTGAATTATATTTTTTACGCCATTAATGTGCCTTTTAAGAATGTTTGCAATATGAGTAGTTGAGTCATACCAAACTTGATCTTAATTTTCCTCATCCTCCATTATGCTTTAAATCATAAATTTAATTTAATCATGCACACAGTTATTTAAAAAATATAAATTATATATATATATATATATATATATATATATCTTGTTATCTCTTAAATATAATTATCAGAACTTAGTAATATCACATCATTATTTTAATTGTAAAATAATTTACTTAGAAAGATTATTTAAAGAAATATATTTTTATTTTTATTTTTACCCAACTTCTAACAGTACTATCAGCTACATTTTCCATTTTATCTGTCCCACTTTTTGTCTCTTGAATAAGGAGGACTATTAAATTTTTTTAGATTTGTGATAATATTAAAGTATTTTTTTACTATTAGTGTTCAAGAAAAATAAATTGTTGACATCATCATATGTAAGAATTGATCAAAATGTGCATCATAAATATATATAAATAAATAAAAATAAAAAAGATTTGAATAATTAAGAATTTGTTTATGCTTTTTTATTATCATATTAAATATATTGTATATATGAATTTGACACTTATTTTGATATATAAAAAATATTTTCTCTTTTTATTTTTCAGGAAAACTCATATTTATACAAACACAATTGTAAAACATTATTTTTTTCCTCATCAATTAAATTTTCGGTTAATTAGGATTAAATCCCTCTACTTACTTTCATTTTATAATTTACTCTCCATTTGATTTTCTAAACACTAAACTCCCTACTTTTTTCAAAACTTTAGAAATCACTCCCCAAATATTTGAAAAAGACTTAAATACCCTTACACCTAGACAAAATAACAAAAAAACTAGCAAATGGCAGTTTTTTTTTTTCTCCCAACTCTATCAAATGACAACTTTTATTCAAAAGGACATTTTTTTGGTTTGAAAACTGCCTTCTCCTCTGTAGAGCAAAAATGCGCGAAAAATGGCCTCTCGTCTGCCAACAAAACGGCACAATAGATGAAAGAATAGAAAAGGAAAAACAAAATCAATGCAAGAAGGGGAAAAAAAAGAAGAGAAAAGACCCTACCTCTCTACAACTGTGCGAAAATGAAATAACCAAGAATACCAACGAGCAAAGAATAGAAGGCAGAGAACATGGTTTAGAAAGGTATGTTTTCTGCTACTAATTTTGTGGACTTTGCTTTCTTTCAAATGTGCATATTTTTTAGCTTTATAAGTTTTATAGGTAGATTTTCTCATATTTGTTGGTTTGAACTCTTTTTTAGTTGTTAAAAACTTGAACCTATTTGTTATATATATAATTCTTGTTGTAATATTTGAAAATCTCTGATTTGTACTTAAAAAGCATGAAAGTTATACTTCACTCTCTTGGGTTACATGAATTATACCTTGAAATTATCTAAAAGTAGTAGTATATAATCTGTTTGTATGAAGTATATTTTAGAAGCAACTATAATATTTAAACTTACAGTACACATTATCTGAAAGTATAGTATATAATATGTGTAACTAAAGTACATTTTACAATAATTGTAGTACGAAACATTCAAACTTTCAGTACACATTATTTGAAAGTGTAGTATATAATTTGTATATCTAAAGTAGATTTTAGATGCAACTACAGTACAAAACATTCAAGGTTGTAGTACAAATTACCTAAAAGTGTAGTATATAATCTATGTATCTAAAGTACATTTTAGAAACAACTATAGTACAAAACATTTAAGCTTGCAGTATACATTATTTAAAATTGTAGTATATAATATGTGTATTTAAAGTACATTTTAGAAGTAACTGTAGTACAAGATATTCAAAATTTCAGTACACATGATCTCCAAGTGGTAGTCTATAATATATTTTTCTAAAGTATATTTTATAAGTAATTGTAGTACAAAATATTCAACCTTTCAGTACACATTACTATATGTGGTAGTATATAATTTATTTATCTAAAGTACATTTTACAAGCAACTGTAATACAAATTATTCAACCTTTCAATATACATTACTATAAACGGTAGTATGTACTAATTTTTTTATATTTGATTGTAGCAATTGCAAGACATAATGAGATATGCTCTTGTTCCCCCCCCACCCCCCTCGCCTCTTATATTTTTAGGCTACATTGGAGAATGTGAAATCTAAGATGGGGTTAAAATATTTTGATACATTGAATATATTGGAAATAAAGTACATAAATAGAACAAACAAAGTACAAATGCTGTTATTTTGAAGTACACTTTGTGCAAATGAAGAATTAGTTCCAATAAAGTTGTAGTGGGGTTAAGTATAATATGTTTGGAATCAAGTACATAAATATAACAAATCAAGTATAGATTTGGTTATTTGGAAATACACTTTGTATATTTGTTAGTTAGTCTAAAATAGTTGCAATGGGGTTCATACAATATACAAAAAATTAAGTACAAATACTAAACAAACAAAGTATATATTGGATTAGGAAAATTTTTTTTTTTCATCCTATAAGACTTTTAACTTTCAATTTTGTCCTATATGTTATACAATTTTAAATTTAGTTCTATAAGTTAAATTTTTTTTGTATATTTAGTCTAAAAGTCGTCGGAATTTCATAAAATGACTAGAAATGCTGATGTGACATGCCAAAAGGTGTTGAAATTGGGGATTTAGATGAATTGGCACCTACATAGGTTTTTATTGCCATGTTGGCCAAAAAATAGTTGACATGTGTAAGATTAGTTGGCTTATTTTATTTTTTTTATTGCTTAGTTGGAAATATGATATATATATATATATATTCCTTTAAATTATATATAATAAAGAAAAAGAAATAACCAAACTAAAAGTTAAAAAAAAGGAAAAAGAAGAAAAAAAAATTTGCCCGCCCCACCTCCACCTACCCCCAACCCTTGGTGGCTGCCTGGCCAGATTAGGTGGCCGTTATGCTTCTAGGTGTTGGGCGCGTAGAAGAGGTAACCCCGGCCTCGCTTCTAAGCGCCATGGTCAGCTGGCCATGGATAGTCTGTCCAGGTAGCTAACAGCAATGTTGGCCGCCTAGCTCATGGCTGCCATGGCTAGTCAACTATGGCAGCCTAAGTGGTCGGGGAGGGGGGTAGCGACGATCGAGGGGTATATATGTGTTCAAGTCATGTGTGCATATGTATATGATATGTGTATTTATATGATATAAATATATATATTTATATAAATATGTGTGTGTATATGCATATTAAATATTATATATTTATAATCACATTTATTAATATAAATATATGTTTAAATTTGTATATATGTATATATAATTGATACTAATATTAATCTTATTATTATTTAATAATATATTAATATCATTAATAATGTTGCTATTATAATTAATAATATTAGTTATATGATTATTAATATTAATGATAATAATAATAATAAAGATTGTATTAATAATAATTTAATTATATTCTTAATATGTAGTATTATCAATATTATTGTAATATTACTAATAATAATACCTAATGCTAATAAATATTAAATTAATTTTATTATTATTAACATAATTAATCATAAGAATAATAATGTTACTATTATCAATGATCATAACTGATGAGGTTGAAAGCTGTTTTACTGAATTGGGTTGTGTTTGGGCTAATGCAACAAGGGTGGTCAAATGATCCAATAGTAAAATTTTCCTGAGCTAAGATCTACAACCACTAGCAAACGTTAGACTAGCTGAGGTGCCCCTCACTAAGGCACTTCGACGCTCGAGTTAGTACTGATCAAGTAAGGGAATCGAGTTGCAGAGTAAGAGTGTATAATAAAAATAGCATACTTGGAGGGTGGTTGGCAATGGGATATTTATGTCCTTCTCTAGGTGAGTGATATGTTTAAAATGTCCTTATCAAGTGTAGAGGGCTTTTGTTTTTATCTGGGAGCAATACGTCATTTCTCATTCTTGTACTATTTTTGGTGGTACTATCTCTTGCTTTCCTGGAGAATAGTACCCTGGAGGCAAGTCTCCTGACAAAGATGGTGGTATAGGCGGTACTGGGGCGGCAAGCTCCACTAATAGGGAGGCATGTTGACTGTCAGGGCATTAAATGTGGTAGGGACAATTCAGCGCTGGAGTGTGTACTTTGATCGACGGTGATCGACCATAGAAAATGATTAACTAGAGAAATAGTTAAAGGGAATAGGTCCTTTGAACCTCACATCAAGTTAGGTCGAGAACACTTTAATTGACCTGAAAGTTTTGGCCGAGTGGCTCGGCCTATGATACTGCATAGGTCAAAAGGCAATGATCGATGACCCCGACTCAATTGGGCTTAGAAACATAATTGGGCTTTAAATGCAAAGTGGGCTTGGAAGCGTACTATGGATTTGATAACTGTTGGGCTATCTCATATCATGAGTCCTCCCCACTTGTGATCTTGATCAAGCCTATTGATGAGAAAGAATAGGGAGTAGACACGTAGCTGATTGATGGTTCTAGATATTCAACTAGGGTTTTTGAATTCTTGACTAGGGTTTTACTGTATTTAATGTGTCTGTTACGTTAAGGCATATGAAGCACCAAAAGATGGCTGTGTAATTATTACTGTCGGTTGAGTTCCCACATTCAAGTGCCCATAAATAGGCACAGTGAAATATCTCATTTTACATTTTTACTGCAATTAGTTTAGTCGAGCTTTGAATTCACAGTGCTTTCTTTCCATTCCAAGCTTTTAGAGTTTCATCGATATCCTGTAAGTTTTACCTTCCCGCTTCTGCTTTTTCTTTAGTTACATGTTGAATAGTTAACTACTTTGAATAGCGAGGACACTAGGTCCCAGAGGGGACAACTTCATGGGGAGGGTGAGCATGAGAGCATGTCTAGTAGTTCGTCTAGTTCAAGCTCAACCTCTAGTAGCACGAGTGACTAGAAAGCTACTTTTGGGGGTGAGGCAGGCCCATCTAAGGTAATAGCGTTACATGGTCGACTTTTCACTACTTATCACTATAGTGAGATTGTTTCAAAAATTACCCTAGTTGATTTAATGTGCATTAGGAGCTCTACTATATACTGTTATATGGTCCTCGGGGTAGGATGCATCGACCTTTGAAGGGTTGTATTACTATTTTTGAGGAGGGATTTAGGTATGGGCTTAGATTCCCTCTTACACCAACTGTGGTCAACCTCTTAAGTGGTCTAAAAGTTAGCATAATGTAGCTCCTTCCCAACTATTTTTCAACCATATACAGTTTTATTGTGCTCATGCACCTATTCGATCAGGCTGTTTCCTTCGCTAATTTGTCAAATCCTTTTCACCTCTCAATGTCCCAAAAATTGTGTAGCAGTGAGGAGTTCGGATTATATTACCTTATGGCACGATCGCATTCAAAATTCTTAGTGACCCCATCATTCTCCTATGACTAAGAGTGGAAGAAGCATTTTCTTTACGTTTGAGGGCCTAGGGGGTTTAATATACCAAGAGGTGATAGAGGGGGCACGTCGAGATGCCAAAAAATCTAATCCCAAGCTGGTCAAAACCCTTCTTCTGAGACCTTGTTGAGTTTGGCCAAATAGAGGCCTCCATTTTAACCAAGAAAGGTGTTTAGTTTTGGTTGGCTTGTCACTGGCTGAGTTGAACCTGTCCACGGGTGATCAACTAGGTAATTCTCTATCGATTATTACAATTCTATTTCATATGATCTTTTTATTCAAATTTAATCATTTTTCTCTAGCATTGTGCTGGTAAATTGAAAAGAGATAATGAACCGAGCAAGACATGAAGCAATAGCCCACACTCAGAGGAACAAGGTGCGCCGCTAGGCCACAGCTTTGACCGTAGCTTTAGCACCTTTGATTGTGTCTCCTACACCTCATGCTGCAGAATCGACCCTGAGGGGTTCCCCCTTTTAGCCAGCAACGACAACAGGTAGCAGCCCTACTGATCAGGGTAAAAGGCCTATGGTCGAACATAGAGGTCCTACTCCAAAGAGGCCGACGGGCGACAAAGGTAAAGAGAAAGCTGCCACTGGCTATAACCTATTTGGAAAACACAGTGATAGAGTGCTATTTTAGTTGCCTCAGTTACTATCACCTTAGTTTAGGATAAATCGAACATAGCCATCCACAACTCGACCTCCTTAATGGTATCGGGGTCGATTGGGACTGTAGTGCTCAAATGCATGGTGGCCAAGCTCTTTATGTCCAACCAGTAGAAATTTATGGGTTTAAACCAGGTTGGTGCGCTAAAGGCTCTAGCGTACCATTATAACATGGTAAGTGTATGGTTGATTTAACTTTCTCGTCGAATGCTTTTTCCTAGTTGATGACATGATAAGTTTTCCGTTCAAGTGAGCCAGCTTAGGTATCACTTCTACAGGAGGTTAGAGCTGGCCTTGCCTGATTAGGAGCAGTTGTAGAAAAGTAGTGATATAGACACCTTTAAGGCTCAGCTCGAATCATCCCAGCTCAGGGTTGACCAGCTGAACAAGAAGGTCGTACATCTCTGTGAGTAGCTCAACACCAAAGACCAATAGCTGGTTGTAGCTATCCAAGAAAAAAGATAAATAGATGAGCTGTTACACAAGGCTCATTTAGATGCACAGTTGAGCTATGACTCTGGTCGGATGGCAGGGTGCAATGATACTTTGTAGGAGGCCCAAGAGAAATTCTTTAGAAAGCCCTCGCTAATGAGAAGGAAGACGGTGCAGTAATTTATGCTTTGCTCGGCCTCAAGATACTAGCGTAGTTTTCTCGCTCGATGATGTGTGGATTGGCTATGAGAAAGTTATCAAGTAGCTTGAGTATTTGGGTTATGCCTTCAAGGCAGAGGATAAGAAACATATGAGCCTTATCCTCGATGAGCAGCTGTGACCCTATCCCTCGCCTGAGGAGACTATTGTCGATTAGGGCATTAGAGGAGACATCCCGATCAAGGCTATGTCTGCTAATTAACAAAAGTAAATGGAGGTGTCAAGGAGTCTCGCTATTGTAGTGAAAGAGTTTGAGTTCACCAATGACATCTTCTTTGATATTTGAGATGGCATAGTCTATGCAGATAAGTGTGTACTGCACTCTGAGGATTTTTTGGTCAATGAGGTGGGGCCTTCATAGCTAGTGCAAGCCGTTCTCCCTCTCATATAAGTGATTCCCAAGCCAAGGGAGGTGGTGCCAATTCTATAAAGTGATGAGCCTGATAATGCTATTAAAATGGGCGCATAGGTAGCTTGAAAAGGTGCGGGGTTGAGCAATAATTGAAGTTCCTACCTGCTAAGATTGTGGTTGCTCAATAGGGGCAATGTCGCCCCCTCTCTTTTTTGATCAAAGTTGCACTTCACCTATAATGAAGATTTTGTTCAATGAAATTGAACATTATTTTGATCAACGTGTAGCTAATGCTTTTGCACTATCTTTGCTTTGTGCCAACATTTTTGTTGAACATGAGTGGTTAACAACTGAATTACTTACCTTAAAACCCCACTAGTTTAGGGCAATTATGGTTATTAACTTTGTAAATAGGTTTATGGTCAAGTTCTACAATCATCGTTTAGATGAATACATTTATATGGCAGAATATTATTGTAAGTTCTTGTTCGATTTATGTGATCGAGGTGTGAATGATCATTTTTGGCAAAATATTGTGACTTGACTTAACTTAATAGATTATGATCAAACACAGGTGCTAGAAGACTTCTAATCACTGGCATAGAGTTGCTAATTGGGTCGACTAGGGGGTTGAACATTATTTTTGTTTGTAAAACTTTTGACTCCTTGATCTGGCAACTGGGGGCTACTTCTCCAGTCGACTGTGAGGTTGACTATGAATGTTAGGCTGAAAAGCCTTGATTTGGCAGCTTGGAGCTGCTTCTTGGGTTGACTACGGGGTCGATCTGAAACTTTGAGTTACGCGAGGTAGATGGGAGTGTTCATGACTGTAGCATTACAAGTGAATGGTAATAGTGTTGCTAAAACTTTATTTATATCACGGAATACAAAGACGGTTAAAAAGCATTTTTACACATAGAATTTTTTCAAGTTGATGGCATTCCATGGGAGAGGAAGCTCGTTCCCATCAATGTTGGCAAGTCGATAGACGTTGTGCTTTGATACCTTCACGACAGTATAGTGCCCATTTCATTTCAGGTCAAGTTAGTCGACATTCTTGGATATTTCCACTTTCTTGAGAACAAGGTCTCTGACCTTAAAATGGCATGGCCTAACCTTTTTATTGTAGTTCTCTGCCATCTTTGATCTATAGCATTGCATGGTATTATAAGTCTTCTGTCTTCACTTATCGATTGTCTCCAAGTCTAGTTTATTTTCTGAGGTATTTTTGATTGGGTTGAAATAGATCACTCAAGTAGTGTGTTGTATGAGTTCAAAGGGGATGATTACTTTAGAACTGTGTACTAAACTATAATTTTTGTGACCCATTGCTGTACGAAGAGTGGTCCTATACGCCCATAACACCCTAGGAAGGTCGTCTACCCAGCTCGACCCGATCCCTTGTACTCTGGCTTTCAAATGGTCAAGGATTGTTCTGTTCGTTACTTCTGTCTGGTCGTTCAATTGAGGGTTGCCCACTGAGGTAAAATATTAGGTAATCCCCAAGGCGTCGTACCAACTTCAGGTATTTCTGCTCTAAAAATTCATCCCGTTGTTTGAAATGAGGATCTTAAGGAGACCAAAATGGCAAATAATATTTTTTTAGATAAAACTTTTGATGGCTACGCTAGTTATTTTTAGGACAGCTTCGGCCTTAACCCATTAGGTGAAGTACTCAATTGCCACAATTATGAACTTTTGCTAACTCGTTGTCTTTGGCAATGAACTCAGAATGTTGATTCCCCACTGGTCGAATGGCCATGTGATTTGAACATTATACATGGGTGCTGTCGGTTACTGCAGGAGGTTCAAGTGCACTTAGCATGATGAGCACTTTCGAGCAAAATCAACAGCATTTTTCAGTAAAGTGGGCCAAAAGTATCCATACTTGATGATCTTATGGGCAATGGATCTTCCTTTTGAATGATTTCTGCACATGTCTGCATGGATATCATGTAAGATCTCATGAGCCTGGTCCGGATCCAGGTACCTCAAGAGCGGTCTAGAGATTGACCTCTTATAGAGCTAGCTATGTTCGTCGAGTGAAAATTTAGCAGCTTGTCCTCGAAGATGATGTGTCTCATTTTTGTCTTCAGGGACCGTTATGTGGCTTAAGTAGAACTTTATTGGATCTTACCATGAAGGAAGTGTCTTCTCAATGCTCCTCACTAAATTCTCTTTGAGGGTGCTTATTGATGGTCTGTCAGCGATCAAAAAAGTTATTGTCTTGTCTTTTGTACCCCTGGTCAAGCTAGTAAATTTGGATAGGGCATCCATGCACACATTCTCAGATCAAGTTACCTAGTTGGGAGTGAACTTTTCAAATGATTGCTATAGTCTTCTGACCTCTGCCAACTACTAACTCATTATCAAGTCCTTGGCATCAAAATTTCCTTCAACTTGTTCTGCTACCAACTAGGAGTCTATGATTGCTGCCAAGTGCTCGACTCCTCAATTAAGTGCCATCCTTATCCCAATAAGATGGGCCTCGTACTCAGCTTCGTTATTAATGACTGCATAATCAAGTTTGATTGCAAAATCATATTCTTCCACTATCGGAGAATAGAGAGCTATTCCTGTCTCTCTCCTGACATGGTCGATGATCCGTTGACATGCAAAGTCCAAACAAGAGGAGTTTCACTGCTCGTTTTGGAGAGATCAACCTGCTTGGTGATGAAGTAGGCCAAGACTTGTGCTTTAATGGTTGTTCTTGGTTAAAAAGTGATATCAAACCTTCCTAACTCAATGGCCCATTAGTTGACCTGCCTGACGTGTTTAGCTTTGAGAGTACTTATTTCAACGGCTGGTTTGTAAGTACTATCATCGCATGGGACTGAAAGTATGGTCGCAACTTTTGAGCCACAGTGACTAACGCCAGGGCAAACTTCTTGATCTCCAAGTAATTATGTTCTGGCCCTTGGAGCGCTTTGCTAAAATAATAAACTGGTCAGTAGTTTTTGTCCTTGGTCAAAACCAAGACTGAGTTGATTGATGCTTCCAAAACTATAAAGTAGATGTGTAGTACTTCTCCGAGCTTTGGCTTGGTGAGCATGGAGGCAAGGACAAGTACTGCTTTAATTCAAGCAGAGCCCGATCACACTATTCATTCCATTGAAAGTCCAACTTCTTGGCATTTTTGAGAATCTTGAAGAAAAATAGGTTCTTGTTGGCCAAACAGGCGATGATTCTTCCAATAGCTATAATCCTCCCGACCAGGCGTAGTACATCTCTTACTGTTCGAAGAGGAGTAATGTCTAATACTGCCCGAATTTTCTATGGATTTGCCTCAATGCCTCTTTAACTGACCATATAACCCAAGAATTTGCCTTCTCGAACTTTGAACATACACTTGTGTGGATTTAACTTCATGCTGAATGCTTGTAATATGGCAAAAGTGTGGTTGAGGTCGATCAAATGGTCATTGACCTTCTCTATTTGATAATCATGTTATCAACATAAACCTCCATAAACTTACCTATCACATTCTTGAACATAAATTTGACCAGTCTCTGGTAGTTTGCTCCAATATTTTTAAGTCTGAAGGGCATGACAAAAAAGTAGCAAACTCCATTGAGGACTACAAAAGAGGTTTTATCCCTATCTTCGGGGGCCATAAATATCTAGTGATACCTTTGGAAAGTATCCATCATACTCAACAGTTCACAACTAGCCGTGGAATCTACTAATAAATTTATATGAAGCAGGGAGTAAGGATCTTTAGGGCAAGCTTTATTTAAATTGGTTAAATTATTACACATGCATCATTATCCCTCATTCTTGGGGATGAGTACAACATTACCAAGCCAAGATGGGTATTGAATTTCTACAATATAGCCAATATCTATGAGCTTGTTGACTTCTTCCTCAATGATCTGACTCTTTAGGTATTGAAGGTTCTCATCTTATGCTTAACCGATTTGTATGAGGGATTGGTATTGAGGTGGTGAATGATCACACTAGGGTTGATTTCCTGGATGTCGACTGCCTTTTAGGAAAAGACATCAATATTTCTTTGCAAGAAATCAATCATGAGATATTCCATGTGGTGGTCCATATCTGTTTTGATCTTGGTAGTCTTGATGGGGTTCCTTAGCTCTAGCTTGACCATTTTGAACTCTTCGATGGGCTCTACTCTAGTGACTTCCAACTTTCTTTTCTTGCTGGCTTAGCCCTCCTCAGGTCTGTTATAGAGGCATCCCCTGAGGTTTTCAGTTGCGATCGAATCTTCAGCTTACTTGACTCGATCGAAATTATGTAATATTGCTAAGCTTCCTAGATGTTGCATAGCAGCTCGCCCGTTCCTGTCGGAGTCTGGAATTTAATTTTCATATGATAAATTGATAGTTGATATAATGGCTCAAAAAATGTTAAGAGCTGGTTGATCAATTATAACATTGTAAGCAAATAGAGCATCGATGACTAGATAGTTTATCATCACTGTCCTTTTGCGAGGCGCTTCCTCGAATGATATAGAGAGGTTGATGGAGCCTTCTGGTATGATTTTTGACCCCTAAATTCAACAAGAGGGTTACACATGGGCTCAAAATTTAGTTGGTCTAAGTTTATCCTTTTCAATTTTAAGAGGAAGATGATGTTAGCAGAGCTACCATTATCGACCAGAACCTTCCTAACTTCAAGGTTGGCAATATCAATGGAGACCACCATGGGACAATTAGCTTTATGGTTGATGTTTTTCCTTCGATGTGGGCCAGGTCATTGTTAGTGAAGAAGATGGGCTCTGCATTGGTGGATAAATGGAACGTTATTTCAACTGGGAAGGCTTTGGTCAACTCTAGCCTCTTTTGCGTCTGTTTCCTCGCTAATTTTGAGTCCTCCTCAGTAGGACCCCCTATGATCATGTCAATTACTCCTAGAATGGGTGAGCAGTTATCCTGGGTGGGTTTTTTCCTTTTATCGTCTCTCCTCAGGCTAACCGACCTTTCTCTACAGGGAGTCTAGTCGATTCTGCTTCCTTTAGTCCTAGTGCCTTCAAAAATATATTATTTAAGATAGCCTTATCTGATCAATCTCTTAATTTTATCATGGAGATTGAAGCAATCTTCTGTGTCATGCCCTTTTTGTTTGTGAAAGTGGTAATATTTCTTTGATTTTTTCATTGCCTCAGTCTTGGTGTGCTTCTCAATTCCTTGAGGAGGTTGTCGTGCTGGATTGCGAATCGTACCTCCTTCCTTGTGTGATTAAGTAAAGTGTAATCATGGAAAAGTTTGATTGGGGAGCGATAACCCTCCTTCTGTTGTCGTTCATCTTTTTCTTTATTTTTCTTTTTCTCAACCTCAGGGTTGCTAAATTTCAGTATGTTCATTTACTCCTGGGTCATGTATCTTTCTGCTAGGTCAAGCACTCTTCCATTAACTATAGGCATTCCTGCACTAAAGTATTAGTGCATTCTTTGTGTTAGAACCCAAGAACAACACATCGATCAGGAACTCAATCCTAGGGTTGTCAATCTTCAACACCTCTATGTTGAACCTGATAAAGAAGTTATGAAAGGACTCCCTCTCATTCTGCTTCACAATGTAGAGATTGGTGTAGGGGAGCTTTACCTTTCGTCAGCTGGCGAACTGGTGCAAGAATTTATCACACAGCTGGTCGTAGGAGTATATTGACGATGGTTCAAATTTGACAAATTAATTGAGTGCAATACCTTAAAAAGTGGTAACCAGTATCTTCGCGTGTATGTATTCATTATATCTATACAGTTACATCATGTGCTTGAACTGCATTAAGTGCTCATTGGGATCGATTGAGCCATTATATTGCAAGAGTCCGATTGGGACCTTTGCATCGATGGCTATGTGCTCGTTGATTATTTCTTGTATGAACGGCAACCCTCTTTCACGACAAGACCTTTAGGGGACCTTAGGGTTGGGCATCATTTTAGTGTTTCTCCTCAAGATCTCATCGAAGCGTCTATTTAGCTTCTACACTTGGTGGTAAACTCCTTCGCACTTCTCTCAATCCATCTAGGTCATATTGCGATCAAATTGATGCCTCGTGCACTTGGCTTTATATCATTATGGGGCCCACTCATATGATTCGTTGATTCCCCAATCTCTTCACACTGGCCCAGTCTTGAATGTTTGACTTTATTAGGCTGCAGGGCTCAATTAGGCTGAATGTAATGGTCTATAGAATCAACAATCTCTTCATTTGGCTCCAGTCGTCCCCTTTTTCCATAAAAGCACTGGGGGCTAGCATTTCATCTTGTTGACAGGTGCCTATACTCTGGGCGACCACAACTATCCTAAGGGGACCTCTTTTCTGGTTGTGGTGGTCGTGGGGTTGCACTACCAACTGGGGCAGGCACGATAGTGTGCCAATTTAGTGCCATAGAAAATTAAGCAGAAATTTGGGCAGAGATTTGTTCACTTATCAGTTGCATTAGTTAAGGCATAGTCAGGGTAACAACTTGCTCCGATGGGGTACTAGAGCTTGGGGCATGTGATCCTTATTGAGGCTAAGGGAGAGAAAGAGCCGTTGTCCTTCTATTTTTCTCCCTCTTAGATATGGCTCATCTGGTGTTTACCATTTTTTCAGTTGCAATCTTAATTTCCCACAGATGGCACCAAAATAATGAGGTTGAAAGCTATTTTGCTATATCGAGTAGTGTTTGGGCTAATTCGACCAGGATGGTCGAATGATCTAACTATGAAATCTTCCTGGGCTCAGATCTACAACTACTAGCAAACAACAAACTAGCTGAGGTACCCTTAGCTAAGACACTCCGACGCTCAAGTTAGTATTGGTTGAGTAAAGGAATCAAGCAACAAGGTAAGAATGTAATAGCATACCTAGAGAGTGGCTAACAACAGCGTATTTATAGCTTTTCCGAGTGAATGACATGTCAAGATGTCCCTATCAAGTGTAGAGGGCTTTTGTCCTTTCCTGGGAGCAATAGATCATTTCTTCTCCTTGTACTATTCCAGGTAGCACCATCTCCTACTTTTCTTGGAGAATGGTACCCTAGAGACGCGCCTCCTAACAAAGGTGGTGGCAGAAGTGATACTAGGGTGACATGCATCATTAATGTAGAGACATGCTGATTGTCAGGGTATTAAATATAGTAGGAATACAATTCAGAGTGTGCACTTTGGTTAACAATTATCAACTAAATAAATAGTTGAAGGGAGTAGGTCCCTTGAACCTCACGCAGAGTTGGGTTGAGAACACTTTACTTGACCTGAGAGTTTCGACCGAGTGGCTTGGCCTATGATATTGCACAGGTGAAAAGGCGATGGTCATCGACCCTGGTCCAACTGGGCTTGGAAGCATAGTTGGGTTTCAGATGCAAAGTGGGCTTGGAAACGTACTTTGGATTCGATAACTGTTGGGCTAAGCTTGTTGGAATATCCTATATCAATAACAATATTATTATCTAACCTTACTAGTATTATTATCAATAATATTATTAATAATACACTAACAATAATATTACTAACAAAAGTTCAAATAAGCAAAGCTTCTTCCAACAAGACAAAACAGAGGCCATGTTAGCTGAAAATTTGCCTAGTAAGCAAACATCCCTAAATTCAACAAATTTTGGCATACTATATCAGCATTTTCGATCAATTTATGAAATTTCGGCAACTTTCAGACTAAATATGCAATTTTTTTTAACTTATAGGACTAAATTTGAAATTGTATAATATATAGGAAAAAATTGAAAGTTGAGAAATCTTATAGGACAAAAAAAAATATTTTTTCTTATTAGATTATTTTAAAGTACACATTATGCAATTGAAGAATTAGTTTCATTAAAATAATAGCGAGATGAAATATAATATCCGAGGAATTGAGTACATGAATCTAACAAATGAAGTATATATAGAATTGTTTTAAAGTACACTTTGTAAATTTAAAGAACTAATATATAATAGTTGTAGTGAGGTTAAATACAATTATGGGGAAATCAAGTACAATAATCGAACAAACAAAGTATAGATAGGGTTATTTTGAAGTACACTTTGTGCAATTGAATAATTATTTTTATTAGAATTGTAGTGAGGTGAAGTATAATATATTAGAAATTAAGTACAAAGATGGAACAAACGAAGTATATATAAGGTTATTTTGAAGTATACTTTGTACAATTAAAGAATTAGTTCTATTTAAAGTTTTAATGAGGTTAAATACAATAATTTTGAGGCTGTTACATCAATTTCTCTAAATATTTGTACGGATGATAGGACGGATATGAACGTCATATGCTCATTGTATTTACAACTTTGAATGCATAAAAATACTTATACTATTTCGAATGACCACTTAATTTGTTGAATGCTAATAATCATCTCTTAACTATTTTAACACGTTTGTATCTATATCTTACTAATATTCCATGCATTTTTAGAATTTTAGTTGTTTATTCTCAAGAAAAATATGAAACAAAACTCGTGTTCCATTAAAGTAATGAGGTGAAGTACAATATGTGTGAAATCAAGTATATAAATTAAACAAACAAATTATAGATGGGGTAATTTTGAAGTACACTTTGTGCAATTAAAGAATTATTTTCATTAAAATTATAGCATGATGAAGTACGATATATTTGGAAATCAAGTACAAAAATTGAACAAATAAAGTATATATAATGTTGTTTTGAAGTATACTTTGTGCAATTGAAGAATTAGTTCGATTAAAGTTATAGTTGAGGTGGAGTACAATATACGGGAAATCAAATATATAAATTGAACAAACTAAGTATATATATTATTATTTTGAAATACACTTTGTTCAATTAAAAAACTAATCTATAGTAATTATGGTGAGGTTAAGTACAAATATATGAAAAATCAAATACAATGATCGAATAGGCAAAGTATAGATAGTATTTTGAAGTACACTTTGTGCAATTGAAAAATTATTTCCATTAAAATTGTAACGAGATGAAGTATAATATATCAAAAATCAAGTAGAAAGATTGAACAAATAAAATAATATGGGATTGTTTTGAAGTATACTTTGTGCAATTAAAGAATTAGTGCCATTAAAGTTGCAGCGAAGTGAAGTATAATATGCGGGAAATCAAGTATATAAATTGGACTGCATCTATTACATACTACAATTTCTTGTAAAATGTACTTTACATAAATAGATTATATACTATCACTTATAGTAATGTGTATTGAAGGTTGAATGTTTTGTGCTACAATTCCTTATAAAATATTATTTACATAAATAAATTATATACTATCACTTATAGTAATATGTACTGAAAAGTTGAATATTTTATACTATAATTGCTTATAAAATATGCTTTACATATATACTACTATTTATATTAATGTGTACTGAAAGATTGAATATTTTATACTAAATTTATTTGTAAAATATACTTTACATAAATAGATTAATTATATACTCCAACTTATACTAATGTGTATTGTAAGATTGAATATTTTATACTGTAATTGCTTGTAAAATATACTTGTGATAAATAAATTATGCACTATCACTAATAGTAATGTATACTAAAAAGTTGAATATTTTATACTACAATTGCTTAAAAAATGTACTTATTATAAACATATTATACACTTCCACTTATAATAATGTGTATTGAAAGATTGAATATTTTATACTACAATTTCTTGTAAAATGTACTTTATATAAATAGATTGCATACTACCATTTGTAGTAATGTGCACTGAAAGATTGAATATTTTATACTACAATTGCTTGAAAAGTGTACTTTAGATAAACAAATTATATACTACCACTTTTAGATAATGTATGATGAAAGGTTGAATATTTTATACTACAGTTATTTGTAAAATGTACTTTAGATAAATAGATTAAATACTACAATTTTTTGTAAAATGTACTGAAAGGTTGAATATTTTGTACTACAATTACTTATAAAATGTACTTTAGATATACAAATTATATACTACCACTTTTAAATAATATTTACTGAATGGTTGAATGTTTTATATTACGATTGCTTGTAGAATATAATCTAGATAAATAGATTATATATTATAAATTTTTGTAAAATGTACTTTACATAAACAAATTATATACTACTACATTTCCAATACAGATGATACAGTCCAAAGTTCTTCAAAATGCATCTTCTTCTTCATACTCACATCTCCAGCAAACACTCTTTTTGCTGGTTAAGAAAAAAATACAAGATGGAGAAAATTACCTAGTAATAAATTGAGAAAATAAACTGTGAAAATAAATTGAGAAAATAATCTAAAAATGATGAAAATAAATTGATAAGGTGAAATAAAGATTATGATAATATTACTAAATAAAGATTTTTGGTCCTCACATAAAATAGAAGACTCCATTACTGTAGATAGATAGATATAGATTAGAACTACTCCTCGAAAATCTTAGTCCACAATATTTTTCATAACATAGTCTAATAAATCATATTTTAAAAGCATTTCCATGGAATATTTATAACGAGTTCCTAGCACAACAAATTACAAGAAAAAAGTCAGTGCATCCACAATTTTCATCATATGTTGAGTTCATTATAAAGGCAAGAAGACAATCAAAAGGTTCTTGCCCACGATTTCTTTGAAGGGAGTAGTAAACTTTCAATTGACAGAACTCCATGCAGATAAGAAATCAATCTAAAGTTTCCCGGGATGCCCTTTTCTGGTTCTAATATCACAAAATAAACTCTGGATAGATATATGTAACGAAGGTTCATTTCTTACTAGAAAGTGTTCAGCCCTGGCTCCTTCTGTTGATACCATCCACACAAACCTTACTGAACAGATTCAGCTAATAGGTGAGGCTGCCACAATGCATTTCTAAATCTACTATGGAGAACAAACAAAAAACGACAGCCACATTCATGATTACACTGATCAAGCTGAATTCCTCACAATATCAGGCATACCCCACCAACTCCTCTTCTTTCCATTCACAAGGCACATAATAGACAGAACAAAAAAGAGTTATTTCTTCGATGTTTATTTTTAACATAATAAATCTTCTGCAAGAGAAGTCCTTTACTATAACAGCAGGCAGAGAGTTCCCATTCTATATGTATACATGGACAATTTAGATGTATTAAGGCTTTACGAGTGGCCTCGTATTATTCCAGAGCCACTGATAAGCCAAACCATCCAACAATGGAGAAACCTGTTGACAAAATGGGGTAAATTTAAAAATGAACAATGCATAAGTTAAAGCTATAACAAGTTAGGATGAAAAAATTCTACTAGCTACCACCAGAAATTTTACATTATTGGGTTCTGGTGATGTGCACTATTGAAGGTGCAAAAAGGACTGTGCATACAAGACGTCTATTAGGTCGTTACTGAGGGGTTTGTTGCATTTACCTTTCTTTGAAATAGCTAATAGCTAATAACTAAATCCTACCGTCCTCTAATAGTTTCAAAAATCTACTCTCTAGCTTGCTCCACTAAAAGACCAGGATGGAAGTCATGAACTGACTACTTTGCCTTTGAATTGAAACATAGTGCTTACCTTTTCCCAGACTTGCTTGTGATAATCATTTATCCAGTCTATCTCAGTGGTAGAAAGTAATGATAAGTCAACCAATTTGGTCTGCAAGATGTGAAGGAAGAACTATAAATCAGAAAATAATTATATACCGTTATAGTCTACCATCACCACGTTCAACTATCAGCCAAATATATGGAATGAATAATACATAAATTCATCTTGTACAAACAGAAATGATGAAGCATTAGCGATATTGTGAGGCCCTATATGAACCATGAACCACACAAACCAAATCCCTCATATTAGGTGGCATCAAAAGGTTCAGCAAGTAATGTCGCCATTACACATTAGTTGTGGAAGGAAACTGTGAAATAATTTACAAGGCCTTGGTTGTGAGACACAACATATCCAAGGTACACATTGACTTATCATTATTATAACTAATAGTGTAAACGATAATGTATTATAATTGATATGCTTCTCGTGGTGTCACATCATTATTATAATTGAGAGAGATTTCAAAAATTCCAAAAAAAAGAGAGAAATAACAGTAATGTGGAATAGAGGGAGTATCTTTTTTCTTAAGAATATGCTGTTTTAAGCTTTAGCGTAATTAAGTTGACACCCGCCAGAGTTCAGTTATATTACTGATTTGGAAATTTACATTGACACCCCCTATCGATACTGTGGCCAAAAGAGTGACAAGAAAGAGTGAAATGTCCTTTTCCCTTTGTAATATACGCCAAAAAAAAAAATAACATTTACTCTAAAAGAACTTGTGAGAATCAGACTAACATGCTATTTATAATGGAAGCAAACGGGATTTGCTCCCGTTTGCCTTCTGCTGCTTACCAACCTCTCTAAAAGGATATCCTCCAAAAGTTCAAACTTTTCCATGCATAATTGAAGGAGAGCAGTGATACATTCTCCTCGACCAATAACACAAGAGGCACGATATTTGGGGATCTTTTTTCTAGAGACTCAACGTGAAAAAGTAACCCCCAAAACCTACTTTTAATACACACAACATCATCACTATCATCACAAAACATACAATTTTTCAAAGATTTTAATACACCTTGCCATTTCAGGTTTGGGTAGAGTTCAGGTTTTTGCTCATTTATAGATTTATATTTTGAGTTATTGCTTGTTTTTAATTTGTTATTTTTGGTGAATTCGTATGGAAATTTTTGTTAGTTGAGAAAACCTTCTTCATTTTAAGGTTTGTGGGTAAATCAAAACTATGGGATGAAGCATTTATAGCTTCAAGGTATATGATCAGAATTTAGGATGTTCAAATTTACAGTTTATGGTATGACTTTTGATTGTATAAGAATATATTTGTTATGCTTGTATCAAGGGATGGATGGCACACTGTTCAACATGGTGCTACCTATGTTTGACGAGCAAGATCTGTTGACTGACATTGATTTCAAAGAAGTAACTTTTCAAAAGTTGTAGGTTCAACTGGATTCATGTCTAGGTATGTCAAGCACATGCTTGTAGATAATATTTGTAGTTGACGATGCACTGGATCTATGCCTATTACATGTAATGAAGATGGCAATATTTTTGCCAACCTATCAAGGAAATACATGTCTGGCATGATGCTCTAGTTATCCCACCTCTTGATGTTGGTTTGCATGTTGTTGATCTCAACGAAAATGATAGTGATGCTCAAGGTGGGAATGATGGTATAAGATAGTGATTGTGGAAATTTCAGTTAGAGGAGTGGGGATTATGATAGTGATGCTCATAAGGTGAATGGGAATAGATCATGGGGTTGGTAATTGGATGATAGTGGTGGTAATAGGGCTGCGCAAGGACATTTGTGACTGTGAGATTTGTAAGTGTGCCACTAGGACAGGACATTGTGAGAATTGTATTGTCATACTGCTGTATACCAATTGGACAATGAAGGTGGTAATAGGGCTGGGCAATGTGGCAATTGTGAGATTTGTAAGTGTGCCACTAGGACAGGACATCACATCACAGTCATCCTCCTTCAAAAGGCAAGCATGACACAATCCATGATAAAGTTGTAAGGTATCTAGATTCTATAAGTGGCATGAGTTTAAGAAGTGATTCCCATGCATGTCGCACTGCATCATATGGGTTTGAAATAAGGCTCCCATGCACAGAGTACTTTGCCCACCTACATAGCAACATAGTTCCCGATATTTTGACCAACAATCATCTCTTATTCCATTTCTCATGTCTTGGGCTTTTGATCCCATTACAGCAAGAATCACCTTAATATACCTTAAATGGAAGCTAATGTAGACAATAGGAACTATCTTGGGCTTTTGATCCCATTACAGCAAGAATCACCTTAATATACCTTAAATGGAAGCTAATGTTGACAATAGGAACTATTTAAGGCTTCATAAACGAATAATACAATCGTCCTACAATTGATGCGGATGGAGAACAGTGTGACATAAATTTTGGCACTTAAATACATGAAACCAACAAATTTTGTTGGAGCACCCAACTCAAAAACCAGTACACCACCATCACTCTGAAAAATCATCTCACAGTGTACAACACGTCTCTACCACATTTTCAACATGAAATTTGCAGTTTTAAGAAAAGCCAAAAAGGAAAATCTCAACTGCAACGTTGGACGCACTGAAGATGTATTTTACTAATTTGAAGAAAAATATGGGGCTTGGATATTTAATCATAGATAAACACAGAACTCTCCAGCACCAAGAGAAGCAGCTCATAATATCGCTTAACGGAGAACTGTATCCATTCGTGGAACCTAATGGGTTTATTCTAGGATGTGCAAAAACTATTAGTTGGACATGCTTGATTAGGTAATACCTACATTTGAATTTTGGAACACAGAAAATGATTGGATGATCTAATAGCAAGATTAATCAACTTGGTTGGGTCAAGTGTTCTTCCCTTCCCTCGGCCTCTACCATCTTCAACAAACCTTCATAAAAAAGCAAAATATTTACCACACCTACAATATTTATCTACAATAAGTTTGTTTATAGGCAACATCCAATCTAGATAAAGCTCATTTTGGCCGAGCTTCTGGAGGAAAAGTTAAAGTGTTAAAAACAAGAGGCTTATAAACTTTAGGATTTAATATTTCTTTGAAGATGATAAGATTTTAAACCTTACTAGAAGACTAAAATATTGATATGTTTGCTTAATATGTTACTTTCCCAAAAGTAAAATGCTTTCTCAGACAAGAAAAATGCTGATAATGAGTCATTATGACAAAATGAACAAAAAGACAAAGGAATCTCTCTCATTAACCCACAACGTCAAAAGAAATTCAACAGCGAAGTTTTTGTTCCATTTTTGTGATGTCTATTTTAACCCTCTCATCTTACCATAACATTTAAACATTCAAATTTTTGAGTAAAACAAATTCCTTAAACCCTAAAACATTGTAAATGTCCAACCATATTGTAAGCCTACACAAGACATCATATGATAGAGTCATAATCATTTAACGCTAATCCCTCTACACAACCACGAATTTACGAAGTTTTCTCCATTTCTTATGAATTCTCCTATTCTTTCTAATATAGGGGAAAAAGAAGCAATTATCTACAGTAAAGCAATGAAAAGTAACAAGTTTCTCTTGGGTCCTCATAGTAACGTAGTATGAATTCTACACAAACAACAAAAATTTAGGAGTAGCTTTTAAGTCCTATTAGTAGATTCCCTAGAATGAACTTTAAGGAATCTTTTCCTAACCACCCCCCCCTCCCCCCGGAAAAAAAAAAAAGAAAGATGTCACAATCTCAAGATTTGGGCATTGGTTCGATATCATGTTAAACAACTTGTAAAATATATTTTAAAATTGAATGTTTGAGTTTAATTTCAACTCTTTCGAAAGTGTAAGAGCTTTAAAATTAATATAAAGTCCACAACAATTAACATTCAAAGGTAATATGCACCTAATATATAGCAAATTTACGTGCTACAATAAAAACAGTGATGTGTGAATGGAATATCCAAACATATCACTAAAAACAGACTAAATTATGTAGATTTTTTGTACTACATTTTTTTTTTCCAATAGTAGGATGTTTTATTCTTTACCATATTTATTTGTTGCCAAGAGAGCGCTAGAGATGGATGTGCATAGGCAGTTGGAGAGAATAGATAAGATTATGCTTCAAAGTTTCAGATTGTTAAATAATAATTCTAACTAGTTTTTGTTTTAAAATGATTTAGTTTATTTCAAGGTTCTTATTTAATGTCACCATCTTGTTTGATTCAACTTTTCTATTGATTGACTATAAATATTGCATTACTTGAAAAAATAGACCATTACAAGTAGTAAAAAAAAATTTAATTATGCATGCGAAATTATTTAATTTGGTCATATATAATAATTGCATGCATCGTTTATATAATTATATAACTTATGAGACTAAACCTACACTAAATTCTTTAAGTAATCCTTTGTTTGATTAGGCTTTCCAATCATTTCTCTTTCATGCTTAACTCAATTGTCAGGCTTGAGAATTAACCACTGTGTGCCAACTCATTTTAAATCTTTTAATTCAGTATCACTGTGAAAGGAGTATATGTGTTAATGTTGATCGATGAATATGTGTACATATTTATATATTGAAAATTCGAACCTTTTCAAAGTATATTTCAATAATTAGCAATAATGTTGTAATTATTCAATAGACGTACTTGAGCTTAGAGAGAGGTTATCTTAATGTCCATTTAGTTTTAATTGATTTAATACTTAGTTTAACTAATGAGTCGTTTGGTGAAATTAAAAATAAGATTTTGAAAATTTTGATACTTGATCACTGAAAAATTCAACACAAACAAGTTAGAGAACAAAAACATAAAATTTTATTTAAGTGCAATGTAGTTGACTTATAAAAATTAAGATTTCATATTAAGTAGCTGAATTTATCATACGTGAACAAATTACACAAATTTATAGTTAACAATTTTGTGATTTGACCACACATGAAACGAACATGACAAAAATTTTTTGATAGAAAACCTGATCCTAAAATACATTTAGATATTACTATTAAAAGACGAAGAACTTGTAATCTTTCAATCCTTTTTCCGTGGGCAAGGGTTAGACAAAGGAAAGAATGCAATACTTAAGCACTTATGCAAATATGAACCATAATAACAGAGTTCCTTTCACAGAAACAACAAAATATAAACATAGTTCATTAACAACCTAAGTTTGAGAATGAAGGACTAAAAATGCATGTGACGCCATAGGCCAAAAGGTTTGACAAGGTCACAATCATGAACTTCAATCATGTTAATTTAAATATATATATGCACATATGATAAAATATTAGATGTTGTACTACAATGAAACTTAAAGAAAATACAAGATTATAAAAATAGTTAAATAACATTTACTCTGGAATGTGCACTTAAACAGACTAATCTGCATTTACTATGAAACTCAAGGCCTGCATCTAGATCTTTCTGTATTACAATAGGATACTAAAATATTATTATACTTGCTTTTATAAAATTTTGAATGGAGCTGATTTCCTAACTTTTTTAAGACAAATTTAACCCTCGTAAAAATATTTGGAAGTATACTAGTAATGGTGATTAAGTAAATATGTACTCTATTTTAATATTTGCAATACATATTTTTTTGTTGAAATAATTCATGATTTAAGAATATAATAATGAGTGCAATTGGGTTGACTCAACATTAAGTTCCAATGATTACTGTACTATGACATGGACTTCTACTTCATGTATATGCTTTATATTATGTGGATCACTTGAATCATTTGACCAAATATATTAAGAACATACAATAGACCAAAAGTTCAATTATTGGCTAATTTTAAAGTAACCATAAAGAACTTATCAAGTAAATGATGTGAAACTAAAATAATCTTTAAAACACACAAAAAGAAATCACAATAACATATTAATATTTTTAATTTCAACATCATATGATTCCATCAGTCCTTGAAAAATTATAAGTACCTATCTTTGCTTCGAATTACCAATGAAAATTTAAGAAAATTCATTTTCTTAACCTTTTTTATATTTAGAGTATTAGTACAGGAAATTAATAGTAACTATTAAAGAAAATGGAAGGGAGTCATGAAAATAGTTATTCTCCTGCATGTGTAATGTCAAGTATATACACATGTTTGTATAAATGTATAAGCGTAAATGTATCAATATAAATATGCAGAGAAGAATAAGAAATGCCATCTAATACAAAAAACTAAAACAATTACAAATATATTTGAATACATCAGATTTTTTAGTTAAATTTATTTATAGACAAAGTTTGGCTAGTTATTCATGCTCGATAACAAAGAAACTATTCCCACACAATATTTACAAAGAAAAACAATCATCTTAAAATGAAACTATTCCCAAAATAATATTGAATTCATTTATTATTTATTCACAATTTTCCATCACAAGGACTAAATTATTTCTAATGTAATGGCTTTTACAGATTTACAAGCTTTCTGCACGACAGCAATCTTTCTGCGAAAAATACCCAAGTAACTTTGCCGCACAATACGCACGTGCGCACCTGTACTAATTATTTTAAAAACTACTATTTGGCCTCACAGTACTGCATTCAGACCAACAAATCTTTTTCAGGGTAATAAATACACAGAATTTTTGTGTTTATCAAACTTTCCAAAATACATTCATATTTGTTTCACCCAGTATTATTGTTATATGTATTTTATATACATGTATATATACATATAATAAATGAATAGATTCAATATCACTTGGAGTGTGAAACTTGCGGATATTATTAGTTTGGATATTAATCTTAGGCTTTTGCAAAGGTCAGCAAAACTCAAGAATCTGAAAGTTGGAACATAAGACAGGCATAAATAGTTCACCAATAGAATGCTGCGAGACAGAAAACATTTGTATCCAGAAGTGCACTCAACTACACTAGGAAACTAACTTGCCTCACTTGGTTTTGCTGCAAGAAGTTGAGTAGGAGGAAAAGTAAATCTGGAAAGGGATTATGGTAGTCTGGAAATGGAAAGTGATCGCTGTTGCCTCCAGTGTTAGAGCAGGGGGTTGAGGGTTAAAGTGTTGGAGGGGGGAGAGGGTTGTGCCTGCAGGAGGGTGGTAAAGTACGGGATGCAGTGGGGTGGGGGGGAGGGCGTTAATAAGCAGGCAGTTCTGGTTTTGAGGTATAGTATGTATCAATGTTTTCAAAACCGGACCAGACAAAGAACCAGCGATGTTATTGTTTACTGGTTCGACCGGTATGACGCAATAATTATATTTAATTTTATAAATATATATAATATTTTAATATAAACAAAATAAGACTTTCAATGATATAAAAAGAATATTATTTGAAAAAATTTTAACTTACTTATTTTTAAATACGCTTTTTAGAAGACAAAAAATATTATTTCACAATTAGTTAACTATACATAAATAAAAAATAACGTTTCATATTAATTTAAGTAATAATTCATTTCAAGATTCAACTATGAGTAAAAATAAATTCTTCTACAGTAAATACTCAACATAATCCAAGAGAGATTAAACAAAATAAAACAAGAAATTAAACATAAATATTCATATATAATTACCATTTTATTAAATTTCAAGAAAATAAATTTATACTTCAAAAAATTACATGTTCAAAATCTTGAATTATCATCTTTCAACTCATAGTTTTTTTTTTTACATTTTTCATTTTTATCAAAAAATTTATTTTTAAATTTAAAAAAAAACAAAACGAACCAGTCAAAACCAGTACCAGTTCAACCAGTTTTTGACCGATTTTGACCGGTTTTGACTGGTTCAACCAGTCACCGGTTTTTATGATTGAACTGAACTAGATTGGGCTCCCGTCACCGGTCCGACCGGTAGGACAAACCGCTCCGGTCCAGTTCTGAGAACACTGGTATGTATCTTTATTTATTTATTTATTTAATCAGTAGTCATTGAAATAAGAAAGGGTTCCCCAAACTAATAAGGAATTCATAAGACGTGGAAGAGGTAATTCTTGAGGTCATAGGCTTCGCTACAGAAATGCTATCAAACACAAGAACTTGTCTAATATGGTGCTTCAGTATTAGAATAAGCTCAGCTACAACCTCATACTTCCCAATGTAAATATGCATTGAGAAAGAGCTTAGAATTGTGAAGCAGAATGAAAGAACTTCACTAAAATGGGAAAAAAGATTAATAATATGGGATATAACCACTCCACGGAATGTAGAACAAAAACCATAACTGCATAACTGCATCTTTATAGAGTAAGGTGCCAAGATCTTTCCTTTAAAGTCAAGTTGTACAAGCAAACCATCCAAAAAATTAAAATTTGTCCAGTTAAAGCCAATCTTCTAAAACAGGAAATTCTGATGCATCAATAGAGCATGATTTGAGTGCATGTTGAAATACCTGAATTGGAAAAAATGTAAGCTTTTCAAATCCCAAATATTCCAGCCCTCCAAAGCGATTTGGTGTGTTAACCTCTTTCACGTAAAGGAGATTCTGAAAGAAAGGATGGAGAAAGAGATCAACCAAAAACATGTTATGAAAAGCTTTTGAAATTTCTTGGCAGGTATTGGTTTTGATGGCCCATACCATAGAAACTTGTGAAAGGTACAAACCTAAAACATACAACAATCCTTTACCAATGCTGACCAGATAGCAGCCAAATAACCAGTAATCCTGGTCTTTGACCAAAAAACCAAGTTGCTTCAGTTTGTATGTCCATATATTTCATCATTTTTTAAGGCTTAAGTCTATCACTTCAGATCTGCTGTTCTTACAAATAAAAAGGCTTATGTAGATGTTTTAGATTGTAATACCTCTGGTATTAATGCTAATTAAGCATAATTTTACAGTTCCATAAAAGGAGAATCACATACTTCAATCCTAATGCCAAATGCATGGTCTTCATAGTATCCAGGTTCATTGCTGACCACCATGCCTTTCAGCAAAGGGGTCATGTTTCCAAATCTGAAGCTGATACTCTGAGGGCCTTCATGAACATTCAATGCTGCTCCTACACCATGGCCAGTACCTGAAGTTTGGATGAAATAGAGTCAATGAATTAGCAAGATCATCTTGAATCCAAACAAACATAGAAAAAATTTGACAATGCAATAAGCATACAGCAGTATGACAATACCATGACGGTAATCAAGACCGATCTTCCACAGTGACAATCTTGCAAAGGCATCTAATACAAAACCAGGGTAATTTTCAGGAAAAATAGCCTGATCAAGTGCTATATGACCCTGCCAAAAGCATGGATCATTATTAGTTTATTTCCTCATATGTGTTTTAGGAATATAGTTAAGCACCAAAGATTGATGAAATAAACAACACAACAGGAGCCTATAAAATTTGCATCTAGCATTACAACAGCACTCACAAGAAACTGCAGACTGCTATTCAAGAGATACTAAATCCAGGTTTCTGCAACGCATAAGTAACTTAAGTATGCTCCATCATGCAATCATAATTGTTTAATTTATGCCCTTCTAAAACCATCACAGTATTTATGGATTAGAAATTTTAGCAGGTGGGGTACATAGATAGGTTGTCTTTCTCTTCACAAATGTAACTAAAAGAAAGGTTAACAGCATTCATTAAGAGCTGATACTTAATTTGGCCAGGATAAACAACCACAAAAGGAGCAACTGAGCAAATCATGCAGCCTACAGTGGATCAAGAACCAAAATTCAATGTAAACTCATCACTCATCACTGAGTTCCATGGTAATGGATCTTAAGTGGCAGGACATTCCAACAGAAAGGAAAAAACTTCATTGCTGGTCATCACTAACATTAAGTATCAATAACTAGTTTGGTGTAGAACAACCTGGGCTTCATTTATCCTTTTATGAATGCCTAAAGCTCTTGACCTTGAAAAACTGAAAGAGAGAGTCTGAAAATTAAATAAAGATATAAAGAGAAGAAACTGCAGGCACGACAATTAGATTCCCGTAGTTCCTTAAGGTTCAAAAGCATCACATACTGTACTTAAGGAAAAGCATAATTTCTTGAATATCCTGAATATGAATCTCAAGTCATTAATTGGGATAGTATGCTCCAGACGCACCCAGACATGGTAGGATGCTATATCTTATGCAGAAAATAAATAAATCTGTTACAAAGCTGAAATATTGGCGCAAAAACGAAAAACATGGAATGGAACCAAGGCGTGGCTCTATGATAGAATTGTTTATAAAATACAGATTATTCATACGGGAATGCCTTGGTCACAAAGAAACAAGTATCGATGCTTCTTTTTTTTCAGGCTATTAGCCGAGAGAAGCTAGGGCTTTTTTTGGGAGGCCCATGTATTATTCTGTTTAAATTGAGGCATCTAGCAAGGCGACCAAGGCAATCACCTCATCTCACCATACAGCAGTCACCTAGCTTGGCAAGGAAGAGGTGACATGGTGTCTCCTCACCTCACCTGGTTCCTAGGGGCGAGTGAGGTAACGGCCTTTCATAACTAAGGAGCTTGCCAGTTGTAGACCCTTTGTTACCCGCATCATTGTACTCCCCCCTGGTGTCAAATCTTTTTCACAAATGCTAGATGGCTATCTTTATCATCTTGAGGATGTGGCTGTTTCTTTTCAATTCTTTTCCTCCAGTAATAGTCATCTAGACGAAAAATATTGGGCCATACTACTAAGTTATAATCTATTTAAGTCACCATAAACCAAATTAGGCCTTTCTGCTCAAGATGGATAAAAGATAATATGCTCAAACTCCTCATGAGCTAAGTCAACAGATAGCATCTGTGGACTAGATAATGGGTATACAGGATTATAGTTCAATGATTACTGGAGAAACCTTGTGTATCAGTCATGCAATTATCAAATTATACATTGCTAGAAGTTGTGAAGAATCCAACATTCCCAACCTATCATTGCAATGTGAAATTGAGCTTCAATTGTGCAAATATGTCTTTCACAGAAAACCCCTGGTAATAGTAATTTGCTCCACTCTCTCACAAGCAGCAACTCCAATCTTCTTTACCTGTTGGTCATCAAATCTAAGGAAACAAACCTTTCAATTTACGCTGTCTCTAAACTTCTTTAAATTAAATAGATTCCCTCTTGTATAGCATGGGTGTGATCTACTAATAGCTTCCCAATCGCCTAGCCTCTAACTTCAAGTACTTCCCCTAGGAACTTAGTAATTAGTATCTATCAAAGAGGATATAATTTCTTATAAAATGTTAAAAAGTAAAAGATAGATTTTCATGCATGATTGCTAGTGAAGCCATGAGTTAGGAGGATCACTATCTTGAAATCACTAAGGAAATTACAGTTTTATAGAGAAAAGGTGATCAAGTGAAAAGAATAAATAAATGAATAACACCTGAAGAACTCTGGTAAAACATTCTTTTTGCCATGAAGATGGCTGGCCAAAATGTACTGTTCGGGTAATGTCAGTTGTTCCATCAATATATTGAGCTCCACTGTCCAGTAGGAAGAGCTTCTCAGCATCTACAATGCTACAACTATTAGGCTCTGGTTTGTAATGTATGATAGCACCATTTGCACCGGAACCTGTGACGAAGCTTTTGGCATAGTAAGTTTCTTTGAAGAAAAGTTAGTAATTAAAATATAGGGCATGTGTAACTCCTATTAATTGATTCTTGAGAAGACAACTGAAACTTGTGATACAACCCATCCAATTCAAAGAACCCTGTAATTCCAAATAATCACTGTGGAATATAAGTGATGACACCATTCATACAAAAGTATCTCTAAGACATTACTAAAGAGAACATGCTCCACATATATTCAAGATTTGAATTCCAGATGCACAGAGAAATTTAATTTTTGCTTCAGGTTTTGTTTGCTGCACCTTTGTCCCTTCATTTCAAGGACACAACTGATTTAGAGCTTTATTTTGAGATGTCTGGAGCTATATGCCAAAAAAAAAAAAGGAAAAAAAAAAGGAAAGTAAGAAAGAAAGAAAGAAAGAACAATCAAGGGCCTTCCAAATTCACAAATTTGCCCCCATTTGAAGGAAAGTGGACATAAATGGCCCTTAGAGTACAAGACGTGAGCAGTTCAGTGGCCATTAACCGTAGGACGCAAACAAAATACTCCAGTCTGAATCCCAAGATGGTTAACAAGCTCAAGTGATGCAGCTAAGTACACTCTGTCACCAATTAAGTACTGTACTTCTACGTATGTCATTACACAAGTTATTATCCCTCCTTGCTTCCCTTGTTTCCCTGTTTTCTATCATATCCTTTAATAGGTCCTGTAATTAACAGACTCAGATTGTTTCTAATATCAACCACTTATCCAAGACTTTTAGGAAGAATTTTCCAAAGAAAACAGGCCCATCACTTCATACCTAACACCACAGTCTATCCATCAACTGTTGGTGACATATGAAACCATTGATAGTTCTATACAAACTTATCTTTATGCTCCTAATTGATACTTCTATCACCAAGATTCTGAAGCATCCAATATCTTTGTTGAAATATCCCATTTTTAATTTTTGGAATTTCAACTGCTAATTGACCAATGATGGATGGACAAAGTTGAAGACCATAGGCTGAGCATGCGCCAAGGTCAGGCTATCTCTGATAAGAACAGTTCCTTATAACCAGCCCAATGATCAAATCTGGCTCGCTTAAAAGATGAATAAACAGTATGAACTTAATCAAATCCAGTAGGACTTGACCAAACATGAAACGTAACATTATCTGGGAATGATTGCAAAGAATGGCATGATATGTTTCAATGCAGCATAATGTTCAATAACTCTCCATTCATGGCCCCTAGCATAAGTAGAAGGTTAAGTTCAAACAAATATGATAATCGCGCAAGACACTGCACCAATCTATGGAAAACAATGACCCTCATCAGATAATACTGCAACCGCTTCCAAAGTTGATATTACAAAAACTAACAAGGTGTTCGATTTTGTGTTCATTTCCTTTCTATCTCTCATTTTCAACACTTCCAAAATTCAGAGGGCAGTTAGAAAAAATGAATTGAAAATGAATTTGTATTTGGAAAGGTTTTTGAAAAGTAACGATTGTATAAGATTCAGTAGGTTGTAGAAGGAGAGAGATAGTATTAATGAAAATACAAAGAGAAGATATATAAGTTATTAGAAAAAGATATATATATATAGGTTTTTGAGAAATGTGTTTTAAATTAAATGAGTTGGAATTTTGGTGAAAATAGCAATACGTTGATAATTCATTTGCAAATAGTAAAAATAGATTTGAAAATAAAGACATGCAGGCCCAACAAACACCCTTTCCTAGAGATACTCTCAAAAGCACTTAGGCAAAATGCTTTTCTTCTAGAAATAATTTGAAGTAGTAATCCTTGGATAGAAATGTTGAAATATTTGTCTACTGGAGAGCCGTTAATGAACATTAAAAAGCTTGCTTTAACCAATTTATGTTGAGCTAACATAGTGTCATGGGTAGCATCTTGGAGAAGCCTAGCTGTTTAAACTTGAGGAGGTGTTTAAAACGACAAGGAGTTGTTGGCTAGTGCATAGGATAGAGTTGGTTCATGAGCACAGATTCTTACGAGGTCTGGACTGCAAAACTGTTTTTATGAGTATTCCTTGAGTTATTAGGATGCTTCCAACTAAGTTTAAAGTCATTCTGTGTGTATTTGACCATTGATCTTCAGGGGCAACCAAGAGCAGTCATCCCATACATGAGAATGACCTGAGGCGTTGAGCAGCAGGGTGAGGCATTAAGGAGAGGGCTTTAACAGATGAGTTTGGCGAAACTGTTTTAATGGGACATTCCTTGGAGTATTAGGAATGTCTTTACAAGGTTTCACAAGTAGACAGTTTTGTTTACATAGAGAACTGTGAAGATATTTAGAGAACAGCAATGTAGGGCAATTGTTGGGATTCCAGTTTATTGTGAGGGTAATTCATCTTCCATGGAGAATTGGATGGGGCTGAAATTTTGTGGCGCTAATGTAGAACTGGGAGCTTCTCATCGATTCAAACGATAAGTGATCTAGCATTCAGACGAGAAAGTTACAGAATATACATTTCCTCAGGCAAAAGAGAATTTCTGCTAGGCTTAAAGAAGCATGCATACTGAAGGACGGTGCGCAACTGCAGTGGGCATCAATCAGCCCTTCCCATGTTATGACACTAAACAAGCAACTCCTTGAGGGTTATAGAGAATCTTCAAGGGCTAGAACTAGACATGTCAAAGGAGTGTTTACAGTCTCCGAATGGGTGGGGAACTCAATGGTCACAAGCAGGGCCAAGAGGGTCCATATTGGTCCAGGAGGGTGCCTAAAGATTGTAAGCAAAAATGTTATTACCCCACTGGCTTCAAAAATAATGAGGCAACACATCTAAGCTGATTGACAATTGAGGCAAGCACTCCAATGCCTCATAACTTGTGTAGGCATACACTATAGGTTCTAGTCTTGCTGCTAGGGTTCCATTAGCTTAAGTATGTGGTCGTGGGGCAACGTCACATAGTAAGCCAATTGAAGCGAGAAGCCGGCAAGTAGGCACGTCCTACTCTCCGTGCAAAACAAATGACATATGATGGCACATCACATATGCCTTAAACTAACATGTGGCCCTCCTCAGGCAAGGCACAAACGAATGGCACCATGGCGGAGCCATAAGCTTAAGCACTCCAAGCAAGAGACTAGCATGAAGAATGCGTGGCTGGCAGATGAGCGGACGAGCTGCCTTAATGCCGAGGTGGAGTGAGGTTGTTCCTTTGCCATCGACAAATGTACTAAGGGACATAAGATTAAGGACATGCATGCCAACGGGGACCATCAAGAACACACACTTGGCATAGGAGACGCTAGCCTTCAACAAACATGAGCATCATGACTGGGTGAAATGCTACTAGCTAAGCGGACTGAAATAAGTAATGGATCACCACAAGGACTCAAGATGGACATTGACATATCAAAGGTGGCGTGAATCAGAGATGCCATCACGGAAAAATGTATATTCCACTGCAAAGATAGAGTTCATCTGTGACAATTTACATGTTCAACTGTTTAGCCAATGAGATTTCTGTTATGCTGACTACCAGAGGATTAGCTTAGTCAGTAGGCATATTTGAGAGTGACAACATGTCAGTCCCATATCTCTTACTGGAGGACTGCATGACTGCCTTGAAGGTGACAGGTAGCTTTTATTGGTGTCATGCACTTCAGACTAGCTAGCTGGTGCCAAGATATATTGACAGGTACTAAGCCATGGGAAAATGTGCCTAAATTTTTTTCCTTTGACATCATTATTTTCCATTGAAAACTCTGGAACACAGTGAACTTATAAGGGACGTTTTATAATTATGACGAGGAGGGGATGAATAGGTAATTTATTTCATAGGAGACGCTGTTTACAAATCATCTTGCAAGAATAAAAATCAAAAAAATGGAAAATATTATGTTGAGCCCTAAACAAACTTCTGTTCTTCTAAACCAACAATTTCTCAAGTTGAAAGAAACATAAAGCTTCTGTTTATTTTTTCCTTAAGGGAAGAAGGTACGATCCCGTTTCCTGAAGAGGTTAAGATTTCAGCGAACATATTCACAACATAATTCACTGCAGGCAAAATTCTGCATTATTCAAACAGAAAGCAGGACAAAGAGTCTGAGAATAGAAATAATCAATTTGGGTTCAAGACACTTTGAAGGATGTGCCACACTTATTCTGCTTTTATGTTAATGATGTTCGAACTGAAACTAGATACACATTTCAGACAAGGAGTTGCCAACTAGGGGCAGTGAACGATCAATTCTACTCCAATATCAGAGAACTCTGGCATTTTTTCCTAGGATCGTTTCCTGATTGGTGCTAAGCTTACTATACTGCAAAGTTTTATTGCCATGGTTAACAAGATCCAAAAGGTTTATCAATTCCCAGGAGTGCAAATTCTTACTAGGCATATAGAAATTAATGGAAGCCAAATAACATCATCCATGCTGGTTGCCAAATAACATCATCCATGCTGGAATGTCTAATGTGTTTATCCCACCGAGAACTAATTGGATTGTTGTGAGCATGGTGAATGGGGCACACATTGGAAGAAGTGGTTTGTTACAACAGCCTCTTAGAGTACCAATCATAAATAATTTTGGAAATATTACAAACAACAAAACTTTGTACCAGAGTCTAGCAATCCAGAACGTATTAACATCATATATTGATAAACTCAGAAACAACCTCCAAGTTGTTTAGTGCACTTCCTATGCGGCAACTTGCAGTCCAAATTTATCCTAGGAGGTGAGAAGATAATTTTGGTTTCCATCATCATTTAGTTCTTGAAAGACACTTTTTTGTCAGAATCTTTTACAGCCCGTGGTGATAAGTTACAAGTGTTAAATCATCAAGTTACGTAAAGTTATTAAAAGTTACAACACAGTTTATTATTTAGTGAATTATCAATATTTGTGGTTTTAAAATACTCGTTCAGAGGAAGATAAATTCAGAGATCCCCACACTCTTTCTCCTCAGGCTTATGAAGGTTACAAATTCTAAATGAGGGAAGTATCTATAATTAAACCAGAGTGCGCCAACGAAGAAAAGACAATATGCTCAACGTTCAATAGGATTAGGAGATTATGTACCACTTATAGTATCAAAACTTGTGTCAAGAAAACTATCCTGCCTGGAACGAAATTCAAGAAGTTCGTCTGCAGCATCTACTTCTGTCAAGATGACACCATTGCTTATTTCCTCCTCCAGCCATGCCCAGAATTGTGCTAGAGCTGCTGCATCCCTGCAAAAGATCAGTCATATTTAAATACACCCAAAAACATTCAGTTAACATTATTAATCAATGCAAAAAATGGCATCTAATGCTTGTGAATTAAAAAAAATGTAAATTAAAAAGATTATTTGCACCACTGATTCATTAAGAGAGAAAGAGAGGAAAAAATGGAAGAAGTTGCTAATCATTCGGGATGGTTTATCTCTCCTGATTTTTATTCCTCATTTTATGTTCTAATTGAAAAAGTCACTACAGCAGACAGCTGAAGTAACTGTTCAGGAAAATGTTTCCTAGACAATAGACATACATCTGCTAAATGTATTAAGTATAATTAGCAATGGATGTCAAGCTAACAAAATTTATTATACACTCACAATGTGTTATAATGGGATATTTAAGTAATCTTTCAGTAAGGTTTGCATTTCACCTCATCTCCATCTTTGAATTATCACCACATTCGACAATGTTGATGCCCTTTCTTGGATAATCACTAGAGTGGGTCTATATTGATTACAACGATAACACTACCCAAGAATTGACTTAGCAGATGGGTTCTTCTACATCTGTGTTCGCATCCAAGTCATCAAGTCCTCACTTGTTGCATTATCATACATCGACTTCTCCATTTGTTCCTGAGAATTGTAAGTTGATGTGTTCTACTCTATGCTTGTTGGGACTAGTGCTCATTGAAATCGATTCCTCTCAAAAGGTTCTATCTTCTTGTCATGCATCATCATCTCAACTTTTAGCATTATGTTTCATGCTTTCCAACATTTGCTAACATCTTCACAATGATCTTGACTTGAATTGCAAACTTCAAACTACAGGGGTAACTCATCACTTATTGACTATTGGACTCTATTAGATTATTTCGCTCAGGAAATCGCAAGGATTCCATGATATATCCACGATCGATCTGTCTCCTTAGGTGCACATTGATATTGTTGGAATAGATATTGTTCATAATCAAGTGGTAGAAATCAAGCATTTGGTAGTTGCTTTATCAAGGACCACATTCAAACTCGACCCTCACCTTCATGCCTCCTTGCATCTTATAAACATTCCCACCAAGCTAATGCTGCTCCCTTCAACATATAGGCTACTAATCTGACACTACTTCAAATAGTCAAAGAACTTGTCCACTTCTAAAAGTTAATCTTTGAATTTTTCAATATTTAAATTCCCATTAAAATGTGGAGATCTAATTTAGGTGAAAATCTTCATCTCTAGTAGAGCTTTTGATAGGCCAATCCCATTGATTTCTTCATCCCATATTGAGCATTCAACATCTTCATCTTCTTACTCTTCTTAATCTTCCAAATTGGCATGTCAATAATGTTGACAGACAGGATCATGTCCATCCAATTGTGATCTTTGGGGCAAATTCCCCAGCTTCACAACTTAGCCTTCTATTTGCTCTAAGAACATTCATACACAAATTCATCTCCTCCAATCTACGATCAAGAAATTCTCTGAAGACACAGATCTCCTCCTAGAGTGCTAGGGGAGCTTGATCTTCACTTACCATTTGGTGACTTCATGAACTACTAGTTACTCCTGCATTAGCAATCAGAAATGGCTGAACTTGCTGTGGTACTAAACTAAGGTCACGAGTAAAACCTAGGAGAAAAGAAAAGAAAAAAAGGACAAGCAATTGGGCAAATAACTTCAATGAAAGAAAGTTGGTGGCCAAATTATGTGATTCACAAGTTACACATGCTCGCATATTTATAGGCCTCCTAGAAATGGGGAACCGAGCCTCCAGCAAGTGGTTCAAGGCCTAAACCAACAACTCCTCAACCAACGAAAGGTTTCAAAAGAGCTTGAGGCAAGATGCATTTCTAGCTGGGCTCAAAAACACAGATCAAGCCTTCCTTAAAGCATACTTGTCAAACGTGCGCATAGCGCTATAGCGCAACGCGATGCGAAGCACACCCTTTGTGCTTCGCGTCGCACTGCGCGACATGATTTAGTGTCACACGTGCTACGCTGCGCTCCTCGCACTATCGCATTGTAGTGCAACGCAGCACAGCACGCGCGACTTCAAATCTGTATTTAAAAAAAAATGGGTAGAAGGAAAAACTAGATTAAAAGACTGCCCAATTTTCCACAACACAAAAAATTTCCTCTGCCTTCTTCCAGCGACAAACTTTCTGCCCTTCCTCCAACAAAAACTCTCGGCTCCACGCCTCCACCAGCAACAGCAACATCACGGGCTTTTCTCCGGCATCCTCACCAAGTAATATCTTAAAATTTCACCTTTTTTTTTTTTTGCTCTTTCATGGCTTCTCAGATTGTTTGGTTAGTTTTTTTTTTATTTTCCTTTAGTTCTTATATTATTTTCTTCTCTAGTTTTGAAGTTAAAATATGCAAAAATCTATTCCTAGTTGTTGGGCATTCTTGAAAATGTATGTTAAGTACTTAGGGTTTCGGCTAAAATGATTTTTTTTTCTCCTATCATTTTAGTTTACTTATGGGGTTATTATTCTTTTTATTATTTCATTTCATTATTATTATTTGTTAATTGGTATGTTTAAATGTTGAATTTTAATTATTTGTTCAAAACTTCAAATATTGAATTTAGTTTATTTTTTGTTTTCTAGTAACAAAAAATGGAGAATTTTGAGGCTTTAGATAAGAGTAGAAATGATCCCGGGTGGAATCATGGCGTATTGATGAATCCAAATAAAACCAATGATGGGATTAAATGCAATTACTGCTCCAAAATCACAAAAGGAGGGATTTCTCGACTTAAAGAACATCTTATTGGGGGATTCAGAAATGCAACAGCTTGTAAACAAGTTCCTGAATTTGTGAAGATTGAATTGAGAGAATTTAAGGAAGTAAAGAAACAAGCGAAAGCAACTATGGATTCAATTCCTCACTTTGATGATATTGATGATTTAGGATATGGAGAAGAATATGAACAATTACTAGGAAAAGACATATATCTACCTTAGAATCCTCAATTCAATCAACAGCCCAACAACAAAAAAAATCCAAACAAATGGGGCCAATCAATTGGTATTTCAAGTAGGATGCCGAAGTAATAAAAATGAAGCATCAAGATGAGACAAAAGCACAATATGTCAATACTCAAAAGAGATTGAGGGATGATGCGGTTCAAAAATTTGCAAAGTAGATGTATGATGCCGGGATACCATTTAATGTGGTTAAATACGATAGTTTTGGGCCTATGATTGAAGCAGTTGGACAATATCGTATTGGTATGAAACCTCCAACATACCATGAGATGAGGGTGACATGTCTAAAGAATGAGGTGGAACACACTAAAGCGCTTTTAAAAGGGCATGAGGAAGACATGAAAAGATCTGGTTGTAGTCTCATGGCGGACGGGTGGAGAGATAGAAAAGGAAGATCACTCATTAATTTTTTGGTGAATACTCCTAGAGGAAGCATGTTCTTGGAGTCAATTGATACATCGGGCTACTCTCATACGGCTGAAAAAATGTTTGTACAACATGTTGGAGAGAAAAATGTTGTTCAAGTTGTCACTGATAGTGCAAGTTCGAATGTTGCAGCCGGTAAGATGTTGATGGAGAAATATCAACACTTGTATTGGTCCCCATGTGCAGCACATTGTTTGGATTTAACGTTTGAAGATATTTTCAAAATGCCAGAATTGGAGAGGACACTTGAACGGGGGGCAATAAATGTCAACGGCTACATGTATAATAGAATTCAAGTCTTAAACATAATGAAAGAGTTCACTGGTCAAAAAGACATAATTCGTCCAACAAAAACTCGCTTTGCCACTGCTTTTTGACTTTAAGGAGCTTTCATAAGTACAAATTGAATTTGAAAAGGATGTTCACTTCTGAAGAGTGGAACAAAAGCAAGTTTGCAAAGGAGCAAAGAGGTAAACAAGTGCAAAAAATCATATTAATGCCTTCTTTTTGGAATACCATTGTTTATTGCATGAAGTTTGGTGGGCCCTTGATTGAGGTTCTTCGGTTGGTAGATGGTGAGAAGAAGCCTCCCATGGGCTATATTTATGAGGCGATGGATAAATGTAAAGAGAAAATTGCAATTGTTTTTGAGAAGAATGAGACAAGATACAAAGAAGTTTTTGATATTATTGACAAAAGGTGGAATTGTCAGCTCCATCAGCCCTTGCATGCAGTCAGCTATTTTTTGAACCCCGAATTTTTCTATAGCAATCCAAATATAGAACAAGATGCAAAAGTTATGTCTAGTTTATATAATTGCATAGAACGGTTGGTGCCAAAAATTTCAATACAAGATGAAATTAACAAGGAGCTAACAAATATATAAGAGAGCTGAAGGCAATTTTCGATCTGCGATAGCAAAAAGGCAAAGAACACTACTAGCACCAGGTAAACAATTATTTTATATAAATATGTTATTATGTTAATGGCTTAAACTTTATAATGTCTATAACTTATTATTACATAAAAAATATTAATTTTCTTATATCTTTTAATTTTTTTTTTATTGTTAATTGATAGCTAAATGGTGGTCTTCCTTTGGAGCCTCAACACCAAATTTGCAGAAGTTGGCCATAAAAATTTTAAGCCTTACTTGTAGCTCTTCCAGTTGTGAAAGAAATTGGAGTGTTTTTGAGCACGTAAGTAATTTTTAACTAAGTTATGAGTGCTTTATGCATTTTCAAATTATTTATGTTGTGTTACACTACTACTAACTATTAATTATATTAACTTATTATTCTATAGTTTCATTAAAAAAAAAGAAATCAGTTGGAGCAACAACGCTTAAATGGCTTGGTGTTTATCAAGTATAATAGAGCTTTGTTGCGGAGATTTGACAATCGTGATCGCATTGATCCCATTATTTTGGAGAGTCATACAATAGATGAAAACAATAAATGGTTGGTGGGGAGAATGCAAGAGGAAGATGAGGATGAACTTGTCTTTGATGATGAAAATTTGACTTGGCGTGATGTTGCTGATGCTATGAGAGTCGATGAAGATACATATGGGTTTAGATCTCGAAGTTCTCGCTCTACGGTTCCAAGTTCATCAAGAGAAAATAGAGGCGGGTCATTGACTTCCAAAGCAATACCAAAAAAGAAAACATCAAGTTCATTTACGTCCAAGGTGCCACAAAATGAAGAGGAGGAATTTGACATCGATTTAAGTGATACGGAGGAGGAAGAAGAGAGGGATAATGAGGGCTATAAATCTCCCGTTGGTGATGAGGATGATGATATTGATCTTGATGATGATAATTTGAATGATGATGAATAAAGTTGGAAAAATTTGGAGTTTAAAACTTTGGAAGAATTAGAAATTTTAGTTGTTTATTTTTGAATTTGGTTGCTTATTGTGCATTTGTGCTTGATTTTGAATGATATTTTTGTATAAACTTGTTTGATATATATTTACTTGTTGCACAAATTTAGGAATTATCATTATTCTTATGATAATTTGATTGTTTATTCTTTACAAAATGTGAAATACGTTAGTATTTTAGCTGCATGGTAGAAATATATACATATATATGTGGTGCGCTTTATTTCAATAAAGCGCGCTATGCGCTATAGCTCTATGGAATCTTTGCGCGTCGCTGCGCTTTGCGCTCCTGACAACTATGCCTTAAAGGCAACTCAAAGCCAGTGCCAACTGGGATGACCCCATGACCGAATGGCTTCCAACCGAGTTAAGAAGTTGAAAATTAGATTGCCTTTACACAGGGACTATAATCGAATCCTCACCCTAATTTTCTAACTTATAGGAACAAGATAATGTGAAAAAATAATTCATTTTTGCCTCAGAAACACCTACCTCCCTAAAAGACGATGTAAAATTTGAAATGACAATGAATGTCATGTTTACTTGGAAAGAAAGAAATCTAAATGATAAAACTAATTATCTAAATGATAATCATGATGTTTTTCAATGTGTAGGAGGATCTTAGAGGAAAACACTCCAAATTTTTTCAACCAAAATTCTCTCACTTCCGCATCACCAAGTAGGCCAACCCAACAAGTTGCAATTCAAGAAAAAAGTCCCAACTATATGATAAGAAAAGTTGCACAACAATGCAATCTCCTAATAAGTTACCTGAGTATCTTAATTGGTAGAGAAAATTGAGGATGGATAGGCTCATGAGGAATTAAAAGATCTTATAACCAAGGTAGATAAGGAACAGTCTCAAATCTAAATTAATGAGCTACGAGGCAGATCTTGCTAGTTCTATCTAAGGTAACAGAGCTTTGTGGCACGAAAGAATCATCAAACACACTCAAAAACACTCCTCTCAATACAATTTTTAGTATCATGGTACTTTTGAGTACTTGATGTTACCCTTTGATTTAATTCACTTTCTAACGATTTTTTCACAAATCATTTCAAAATCATAGACTTGCTCATTAATCTTTGCTTTCGTTCTATTGTGTTGTATTTTCTTGTTGAATTATCTATGCAACATCACTCAATTAAACCATTTGATGGATGCCCATAATTGAAGTCCCATAGGTAGTTAGGCACATAACAATATGAGTGCTCATTTCTTGCATTCCGACCAATTGCTTGAAGTTTCAAGGTTCAGTGCATTCAACATCATTGCATTTAATTTATTTACTAGTGGTTCTATGTGTTTAGCACACCAAGGCCCAAAAATACTTTTTGAGCAAGCATCTTTTAATAATAAATGGCAAGACCTCATAGATAAAATTCATAACCTCCTACCATTCCAATTACCAAACAAATACCGAGTTTTGATGAATTACGCTTCTAAAGGTAATTGCATGTGAAAACCATCTTCAGATCTACTATCAAGCATAAAATGGTTAATGCATTTGCACCAATAATTGTGTGTGTTATCACTAATAAATTAATTATTTCTTAAGTTAATCAAGTATTAATTTAAGATCATCCATATACTTCACTACCTGAAAGAAAATATTCAGTCTTAAAGTATTAACTAAAGCAAAATTTCACCATTACAAAATTAGTAAAATATTAATAGCCCTCGTTGGCCCTGAGATTCATACAAGGATCAAAATTTTCTTGATATCTAAATCAAACAGTAATAGCATCAATTTTAGAATATAAATTCATAAAGCCTTATGAGATCTTCTCACTAGCTTTCAAAAGGTGATGGCTTTTGTAATTCATAACAACTAGAGTTGCATCAAGACAAGTGAAAAATGACTTTTAATACAATCTTACATGGAAAAATTTAGCATGTATGTTGAAAGAGAATATATATGTTCAAATATCTATATATATTATGTGAACTTTATATATATGATGTATGATTAATGTGGCTCCTACATTATTTGACACATGAGCATTGTATTATATGTTGGACTATTCATAATAGTTAGGTAAATGATTGAAATACATTGGTCATGACCAAGTCATTAACTTCTTGAGTTCTCATTCCACATTCTAAGTACTCCGCAAGAAGAGAATCGAATATATTATGTATACTCAGATAACCCTGATCTAGGAGGAAGTAATTGACCTTGATTCATGATCCTTAATGAGTAAGGATCATTACAACATCCTATACAAAGGGATCCTTGGTTCCCCTCTCCACTCATCCAAGTTTATGAGATCTTTTATTTCTAAAACACGAACACATTATAGAGAGTGAATAGAATAAAGACATGAGTTCCCTATGTGAAAGAATATCACATGATTGCGACATATGAATTGAAGGTGATTGTTGGTGAGGTTCCAGCAGTCAAAGGTGATCCACTATCTAGAAGTTTTACAATGGCTCAAGGTATGTTATTCTATTTGTATTTAGTTTAAATAAGCTCAAGATCTTGTTTCTAACACTTGAAACCAAAACGCAGCTTTGGTTAGGACAAGTAGGATCTCGCAGCACCAACTTGAACTAACACATAGGACTATTGACACAACAAATCAAAAGAAATATTTTGCATGTAATTTAATTAACTAAACAAGAAGTATGGATAAAGTAAGAATTAAATGGCATCCAAATGTATTGCAAAAAATTCCATGTCAGAAGACATTTGCAGCATTTGCTATGTCTCACAGAGAAACAGAATAAGCATAAATCATGCTAAATTTTAGATGTAAAATATTCACATATATTCCTTCAAAAGATAATAGTGAGCATAAAACAGAGAGTTTGATCCATATTTTGCTAAAACCCCTCCAACTTATGCTCTAAAGACATGGCACAACTGCAAGTGCAATTGAAAAAGTGGAGTGTCTTTGGTTATTCAAACAAGGTAAAGTTCACAGCTGCAGTTACCTTAGATGACAATTACGCATTCCTTCTAATTCAGCTTCATTTTTCACAGCTTTAGCGAGGGAAATAGGTGAGCTCTCATACACCGCAGTGGGTCCACAAGATTGACCATCTGGATCATTTATGACTCTCCTCTTGTTTTCATTAACATTTCCAGCTGTGCCACAGTACTTATCACATGCAGATTTGTAAGTGTTCACAATAGCAGCACTAACAGATGATGTGTCCAACCAAAGGCATGCCCCTTTTGCAGCCAAACTGCAACAAAAAGTATGGTCAAATAAAACTGTTAAGAGAGATATAGTCAACAAGTGATACACAATGACTTCTGTGCATTGTATGTGAACTCCGCTATCCGAAACAGCCTTCTAACTTCTTTTTTCATAGTGCTTTTTGCACAGTGAGTATTTCCAATTTTCTGTTCAAGTAACAAGTTCCTTATTGGGTAAATGGGAAATACAATAGCACTGCTAATCCACCTGCAGTGCTATATTGGTCAAATGCTAGCCGATTAACTACCAACATTACACATATTAGAAGGGCTGAAATGAGAATTGCTACATGGAATTGCAGTAGAACAAAAGAGATGGAAATACAAGTGATCATATTCAAGAACTTTCTGAAGTGGTGCCAAGTGAACATAAATTGCTGGGAATACCATTACAATAGTTTAGACACATTCTCTTGCCCATTAGGTGAACCAGTCACAAAATGTCATTAGACTGGTGGCTAAACCAGCATGCGATGGAATGAACAGGGGCAGATGAAAACACACATGCATCTTTCTGGTTTAATTTCAGAAAAAGTATTTAATGAAGTGAAACAGCAAAACAAGGTCCATATTGCTAAACCCAAATGAGTATGATAAAAATAATGCTTTTGACTTGAGTTGAGTATTTTTATTTTCTTAAAGGCCTTTAGTCCGATCATTTTCTGCTTTGATGTTTAAATTCACATCAATTATTGAGGTGATTATGTGCCTACATATGTGTTCCTATTTTCCATTTCAGTAAACCCTATATAGTGTACAAAGTTTTAAAAGTTTTCTGCTGCTTAAAGTAAACAGAGCAAACTAGTGAAGTAGATTTCAATAGAACACAAGTAAAACGGAAGCAAAACTCCCAAGCTAACCTTTCAATTTCAGAAAGAATGGATTCATATGGCCTCAACTCAATTCCAGCATTCTTCAAATAATGCATCACATTAGAGTTGATTTTGACATCGTCTATAAATAATTTTGCTCCATCAATCTCCACAACCAAATACGCATACATGACCGGTGAGTGTGGTATGTCACTACCTCTCTGTTAATAAAAATTTGCACGTTAACAGTGAAAAGGAGATAATATAACAAGAACTAAATCTAGATAAATTCTCTGACTTACACATGGTTTCTTCACGACTAAAGAAAACCACATGGCAGTCATAATGCCTTTAGCACTGAGTGAAAGCAAAAGTTAGATGTACTCTTGTCAATATCCATGAATAAGTTACAATCAAAGGATACATTATTCTAATTTATGTATCAACTCTAAAGGCTCAGATGAAAAGATGATGCCCATTCAATATCTATCCCTTTCCAAGCAGGTAAGTTATTTGATTTTATCCCAGAAGGAAAACTAACTGAAATGGGATTCCAAACTTGAAAAACTACCATCTTGCTGTGGTGAACATGCTTATAGTCGAGCAGACTTAAGTAGTGACCAAAGAGTGGCGGATAGTAGAAACAGATTTGAACTTGATCCTTCATAGCCGAAATAGGATTGTCCAATTTCAAAACTAATTCCATGATGGACATATAAGTCATCCCTATTCTCTGCACCCAAATCTTCACAAAATAGTAAGACATATGAAATGAAAACTCAACATTCTGGGATAAGTTAGTGGCCAGCAAAGAGATTCGTTTAAAAAGACAGGATGAAGAGACTCAAGACAGTCTTCCAACAGAAATTGGAAGTCAAAGTCAAAAATAGGAACTGAAATACACTTTTTTCTTAATTTTGATTTCAAATCAATCTTCCAGTGTAATTAAGAAATAAATTAAAAAAAGAGGAGGAGGAGAAGAAGAACCTAATATAAGCTTTAGTTGCAATTATGATGCAAAGTACTAGAGATAGATAAAACTTTTTCTTGCCAGAACTGAATCATATTTGGATCTTTCAAGTATTGATTTCACTAAAATCTGTAGGTACACCATTACCTGCTTATTAATTGGATCCTTAAGACATCACTTTGCAAAACAACATTCATTTTCTTTCTTATGTTTATTTTATTCCTTTTCTATTTTAAAGCTGTCTTACCCACAAGCAATAGAGCCCAACATGTGGCAGGGATAGTTAAGTCATTCCATAGTTCTATTGAACAAAAATTAGGCTTACTGAAGAACATACAAATAAGCAGCTCAATGCATTACCAAGTTCAACAGCCATGCAATCTCATCAAGCATTGAGATGACAATTGCAGATGAACCAGCATTAGTTAGCTCAGACCTCAATGAAGACAGCTTGGACGACACATCTACACCAGCATATTTCAGGTCATGCACTCTGACATGTCTGTTTGGAGGCATTGGTCTGGACTCTTTCCATATCTCATCCACAAGATTGACATCATACAAGTAGACCAACTTGTGATTCTTTTCAGATATGGCCCCTTTCAGTTCTTCTGCAGCGTCGGAAGAAAACAGGAACTGAACCCTTAACCAAGAGAAGGAAGAATACTGGGATCAGATAGATGCAACTGAATAAAAATGATAGCGGAAATTGCACATATCCACAGATAGATTCCAAGATGAAAGAGAAAGTGTAACAAGAATTAATTTTAAGAAAAAGAGACTGTTGGAAAGTATAAGAGAACATTGAAAAAAAACTTTGAAATTAAGTGCAATAATTGTAGAATGATTTCAGGGAGCGCCTTGCTTAAAACCAGGATACCTATTATTTTGATTAAATAGCATAATTTAAATCAGTAACATAGACAGTATTCCCTTGTTAGTTACCACTACTATCCTAACAGCAGATGGTACCATCCACCTAGCAGCTAAAATATCTCAACTTGCAATGCAATATACACACTTGATGATGGATAGAAGCAGATAGGCACCTAGGTCCATCAGTCTGACTTTAAGAGCCAGAGTACGAGCAGCTCAAGCTCAAATAAAATTGACCTTATGAATCCAAGGCTCAACCTCAGTCTATTAAAAATCTCTTGGCTCCTCCTTGAACTTGGCTCGCATCTTTAACGAGCTTCAAACAATATTAGGGCTTTGTTAGGTTTTATTTTTGGGTTTCCCAGAGATGATTTTTTGGGAGAATGAATTTGGGGAGTGGGGTTCAGCGGCATAATATATGTTTTCTGTTGGGTTGTGGTAACAGATTGTTTCGGGAGAGAATAGTGTGCTTGGTTGTATTTTGAGAAGAGATATATTGTATTGTAGATGTTAAATCAGTATTTTTATGTCTAGTTAATAGAGTGAGGATGTGATCTTATATTAATATTTTTATGTATGTCCAATTATAAGCCCGTGGCCATTTGGCCCACTGGCATAAGTCTCACAAATACAGTGTGAAGGTAGGGTTTCGAACCTACCAGACCTCTAGTGTGTAGTGTATAAATTTTCAAAAAAAAATGTATGTCCGTTACAATATGAGAAAATATATAAGTAATGATTATGTTTGTATTGGGGAATGAGAAGAGGTGTTATTTTTGAGGTGTCTTGTAGGTGCTTTGAGTGGTACCATTGAGAACAAACCGAGATGTCTGGTTCCATTTCTACAAGTGGCACATTTGGCAAATGAAACCAAACAATGCCTAGGTCAATTCGCATCACAAAATTGTCATTACTAAAAAAGATAAAAAAAACCATGGTGAAATGACCTAAACTAGCCTTACCTGATATGATGTTACAAACAAAACTAGTTCTAAATATGCATGTCACTATAAATTATAATTCAAAATCCATATCAGAAAGCAATAAGCAATGCCTTCAAAGTAAACAAAGTCAAGCCAGGAAGGCTAAAAAAACTAGAAATGCGTGTCAATAGGCAAAACAAATTTTCCTCTTTAGACATATTCTTTGCCCAAAAACTACACCCCCAACATTTACTAGTATATACGTGGATTGCCAAAAGACAAATATTAATGGGCTTTTCTAAAATATTACAAATCTAACATAGAATTTTCAAATATAAGCAAGCACCATATGTTAACGATCTCAAGCTCAACTCATTTGATTGGCTTATATGTTGGGCGAAAGTTACTTGGATCAACTAAAACATATGCGGACGCTACAAGCAGGATCTTCTCCAACTTGACTCAATTGATATTACAAGGAAGAGGGCTTCCCGTCATACTTAATAAATTCACTTTTAATATAAAAAAATTCAAATGCGAGTCGCCATATCAAAATGCAGAATTCGCTGATGATCATTATGATTCAACTTCTTACACAACACCACAGAAGTACAGATAATTTCATGCAGTTAAGTTATTTAACTCTACTGCTATAGGGTTAATGTTCAATAACCCAACTGAAAATTACATTTTGAGTTTTCCTAAAAACAAAGAAAAATAAGGAAGTGTACATATAACTGATTCTTCTCTTTGTCACATGAATGTTCTTCATCCTGAAAGTTAAAAGCCTAATCGTGAGGGAGCCCTATATCACAACCGCCCAGCTCACAACCTAAGCAGAACAGAGACTGTGGTCTGCTCCATACAACCAATGAGAATTTCACAGCTCACCTAACCCACACCAACCACACTATAAACCCAAGCCAAACCAACTTGCACCAAGCACACCTCTAAAACCATAAATTTTCAGAAGAGTAATGTCTGAAGCTGCAGTGCAATCCACACAAAGCACGCAGTGGACCTTTGCATCCAATTTATAAATGGCTAATTCTCATAGAAAACCGTCAATTTACATAGATCACATCATCTAACTAAATATATTCAACTATTTTGTCCATTTCCAGAAGGACACTATTATATCTGAAAAGTTAGAATATACAGATTGAAATAATAATCTGGAAGAACATAGACAGAAATATTTACGCACAGGATCAATGCCAATTCTGCTACCAGGAGCCAAGACACCATTAAGCCACTCACTTGTCGTAGGCACTCCAAGATTACCTGCCCTCATGAGAATCCAGCTGGAGGTTAACTGCTGTTCAGCCTTTTAGCAACAAGAGTAGGACATCACTAACAGCAAAAGAAAATCCCAGAAAAAGTTCATAGAATTGCAACAGAAAGATGCAAATCAACCACATTTCTGACCTGGAGGAAGTATCGTCCATCCGTCCAAAGAGCTGCTTTATCTTTTGTGACAACAGCAGTGCCTGCGCTACCAGTAAAACCTGATATATATGCTCTCCTTGTATAACACTCCGCAATAAACTCACTCTGCAATTAAGCTGAACATTAGCAAGAAATTGCAACTGCAACCCCAATTAAGATAAAAAGAATTAAGAAAGAATTCAGTAAATAATCACTTAAAAGCACTATTGGAATCTTTTACATGAGACGAACAATAAAGATGCTTTGAATAAAGCCTAGATGTTTTGAACAGAAGACCAAATCTTTACATGAAAGGTTAAGATGTTTTGAGATAAGGATCAACTAAATTGAATTTTTTAAATATTGGGATGTTTTGGGCTTTAAATGAGCAGAACAACTTTTCCACTCATTTCTTAATCACTTTACACAAATGATAATCACACAGAAGTTTGTCTGCATGAATAACACAGCTGACCATAAGCCAAAGTAGGGTAAAAGAACTCATGAAAGATAAGTCTTGAAATGCAAAGAGTCTCAATCGAAAAGCTCCAATACATTACTTTCCACAAGAATAGCATAATAATCACAATAAAAACAAGAACAACTGCCACTACAATAACAATAAACCGCAAGACATTTTAACATAATAAACTCTAGAAGTTACTTGAGTCATTTTTCTGAAGAGAAAACAAAAGAAACTACAACTAGAGGAGAAACTAGGTGGCATTATTTAAGAAAATTATAAAATAAAAAATAAAAAATGCAGCAAACCTGATGAGCATCCTGAGAGGGAATGATATAGGCATCAATATTGATGTTGGGCCTGGAGAAGAGCTCACGAAGGGCCACGAGCTTGTCATCGGGCTCGGAGCTTTTGGGTTTCTTCCATAGTTCCGAGGAAGGCTTGGCGGTTATGGAAGCGGATACCTGGAGGATAGGGTGGCCCCGTAATTTGGTGGGAAATTTGGGGAGGCAACTGATATTACGGTGAAATGAGAAGGAAAGGGAGAGGAGGCTTAAGCGGCTGCGAGGATGAAATCGGAAAGGGGAATGGCAAAGCATTCTGGAGGTGCAGAGCGATCCTGCTGATTCCATGAAACTTGAATTCTGCCCAGACAGAGAGGGGGGACCAGAAGGATAAGGTGTTTTCGCTTCTTCTTTTTTACTTCTTTCTTCGTCCCACACGCAATAATGCTTTTGCTTTGCGGCAAAGCCATTAGTGTAGTTTCTTTTATAAAGCCAAGTTCAATTTCTGTTGTCACTCTTTGTAATTGGATTCGCAGTCAATAAAAATGTCATTGGTGAATACGCTTGTGTTGCGACGAATAAAATGGGTCCTGCACGTTAATCTAGTTCCACCTGGGTCGTCTATAAGTGCGCACCCAAGTTTATTTGCCAACTTATTTAGGAATTATTTGGTTCTAATGACGTGATTAAATTGATAAAATAGATATGATTTATTGTAAAATAAATTATGATAAAACAAATTAGTGCACCAAGTTTATTTGTCAATTTATTTAGAAATCATTTGGTTCTAATGATGTGATTAAATTGATAAAATAGATATGATTTACTGTAAAATAAATTATGATAAAATAAATGAGCACCCACACGAAATAGGCATCCACTATGGACGCTCAAGGATAGCATTGTCTATAGATACCCCAAACACATAAAAGATATTCAACTTCTACAGCTAGGCTTTCAAAGCCAGACTACGTATTCTATGCAAACAGGCTCCAAATATGGAACTCAAAGTTCTAAAATGAACATAGTACACCACAAAAGCAACGAAACACGTGTAAAATAATAACACAATGCAGAGAATACAAAGCACCATGATGTTGATTGTCTGGCATTCATTTGGCTATTATTCAAACAAACACAAATAAGCAAGAACACAGACTTCATTGAAACTAAAAAAAAAAAAGGTAAACATTCATGATGACAAAGAAATTTTTAGCCAACACTGGGCCTCCAACAAATAAATAACAATTTGGAAGAAAAAAATATGCCAAAACGCTGAAAAATGCTAAGTAGTATCAAATCCTAAACGAAAGACATACACCATACTCGATACTACTACTTTGAGCAAAACGTCTTCATTTTTGCGGAGCCGCTTTTGCTTGTTCTTCCATCATAGCTTCTGCCCCAACTGCAAGACCTTTCTTGGACTCTCTAGTAGCAAGATTAACTGGATTACTAGGGTCTCACATCAATAAATTCTCACTAGGTTAGCACTTAGTCTTGCTCAAAATACGATGATAACTCTAGATTGTTTGCTCATAAATCACTACCACCCCTACCTCAACTACCTTAAAGAACTCGTCAGAAGCTTTGAACTCTTTGACCGCATCCCTGGGAGTAGCATTCATTAAAGCCTCCCACCAAAAGAATCTTAAGCTTCTCTCCACTCTTCCCCTCTTTGACATTTCTTACCTTCAAGTGCTATGCTCTTTCTGCAAGTTAGCTAACTATTTTTGTTTTCGACTCTTTTGCCAAGTTGTTTCAAAGGTCTTATCCTTAAGTGAGCCACCATTACCATAGCTACCTCCGCTTAGTGAGACATCTACTCTACTAAGCTTTATCCCTACAATCAAATATGCAAGAACATAAAAGAATAAAAAAATATACAATACTGTGAAGGAAAGAAAGGAAAACTGAAGAAAGTCACAGTGATGATACAAACACTTACCAGAGTAAAATCCCCAGCAACCATCTCAATCAGCTAAGAAAAGGATAATAGCTCCAGCTTTCCTTAATCAAACTCGTTTACTATACCTCACATGCGATCAATACTAAAAATGGTCTTATTCACATACCAATGGGAATCTACTCCACAACTCTGTTATAGACCATAATCAAATGGCAATAGGGCAAGGTAGGGCAGGCTTCACTCAATTTGAACTCATCTCGCATATATTTTATAGTGTTTCAACCTACCCTATGGGTTTTAGGAGTAAAAACCACACCCTACCTGCAATGTATATGTAAAATCCAAACCTTACACGATCCTACATGTGCCTAATTATAAATTTTATTAAATACTATGTACTATGTAATTAATGAAACACTATAATTTAATTATACCATCATATAATTTACTTTTAAAAGATGCATTCTTTTAAAATTAAATCAACATGAAAAATTTAATTCAAGTCAAAGTTGCAAAATAGTACAAATTTATTTATATAAATTAAATAATAAAAAAGTTCAAATTCCACAAATTACATATTGAGTTGTGATAAAAGAATGAAAACTACTAGGTACCAAGTTATGAAAATAAAAGAATTACATTTAGGATTAGATGTTTTATATATATTTGTTAAAATTTTAAAAATATATATAAATAATATATAGATAAAAATTTTCAATCAGGGTGGGACAAATTTACCATAAACCCAAACCTAACCTACCCCACAGGTATTAATATATTAACCTACCTCAATTGGATCAGGTAGGATTGGGTACCTGCGGACCGAATTCAAAATGTCATCCCTAGGCCATAGCAAAAAAGTCCCTTCATCTTCACCGAAAAGGAAAGAACAAGCAATATATGGATACATAGTAGATCCATGAGCACTTTTCCCTACAGGTCTAGAAGGCAACACCTCAAGCCTATCATTCATAGTAAACATGCACATAGCTAACACCAACGAGCACATAGCTCACTCGACTGCGGATCTAGAGGGATTGAACGATGCTTATTTAGCGATGTTTCCCCATGACTCTACTCTGTAACATGCCTATCATGTGCTTTTCTTTTTGTTCTCCAAGCACAAATGCTAGCAAAATCAATTTTCTTCCCTACCATCAAATGGAAGATAAACAGAAGCAAAAAATGCAAATAATGTATAGAAACATGAATAAGTAAGAACACACACAAGTAGGAAACATGAATTAAAAGGCAGAATATGCTAATTATGAGCCGAAAATAAATAAGTAACATCAAAAGGAGAATCAAACAACCCTACTTTAGGAAAATTCATACAAAGGTCACAATGAACCTAGCCTAGATGAACTAGTGAAGGAGAACTACTCCACTTAAGTGAAACCTCATCTTGACGAAATAATACCTAATCATCTAAGAACCTCTAATAAAAGGCTACCCACATAAAACTTTTCTATTTAACTTTGGAAAAGAATTGAAGAATAGTTTATTGGCTACTTACTCATAAAAAACAAAATGTGATAGCTATTTCAAAATACTAGCAAGCCCAATTCCTTCAAATGCTATCAAAATCCAACAAGAGATGCAAATAATTGGGCATGAATTGACTCAGAATATGCCATTGCTCCTCATTATATCCAGCAAAATAAAAACTAGAGAAAGCAAAAACTCACAAGTAGAATAACTACTAAAGATAGTGAAATACCCTTTAGGAGACAACATTATATTATCTTGAGACAAAAGATGACACTCTTGATTCTATACCTCAAGATATATAACTCATCCAACTTAAGTGAACACTTAATGTCCACCACCCTTGCAAAGCTATTATCCACAATATGAGTGCCCTTAAACTTTTCATCCAAAAGACCTTCTTCTTTGAAATTAAGATCAAATGATAAAGACATCTTAGCTTTGCTTATGCTTTTAATCTTCTGAGACTCTTCAAATTTTTCTAAAGGTTGGATTGATGACACATCTAACAAAGGACTAATATACTTAGAATATGTTATAACACTATTAGAAGGATGGCCCCCATGAACGTAAACTAAACTTGATAACATGTGATCACTTAAAGCGACCTTCCTCATAATTGACACTGTTATTACTAGTGGCTGACCACAAGCTAACGACATTGTGAGTGCATCGAACCTAGGTTCTCACTCTTAGAACATTGCAGGTGCCCATCTTGGGTGCCCTGGATGTTTGCCTGCATGGGCTTTACCTTAGGTGCCTTGCAAGTGCCATAACTAGGCGTTGCATGAGCACTCTTAAGTAAGAAGAGCACAAGGATCCAATTACACAGTAGAATTTAAAAAATTTCATCACATGAATCTATTTCATGCCTTAATGATGGATTTAGGGAGAAGAATTTATTACCTTAATTAATTCTTCAAAATAAAGCATAGAACCTTCACTTGACTTCTCAATTGAAGATCTATTACTTCCTTTTGCTTGGATCTTGCTTCCTTGCCTTTTGGCCCTACTTTGCAGCAACCAAAAACCTCCAAACTATTCTAAAAATGTGCTCAAGTGGCAGCCACAATCAACCTCTATCAAAGCCACAAAACCACCACCATTATGCTTGAAAAACTCTTTTTTAATGATCTATTCTATTCACCAACAAAATACTCCAAGTGTGGTATCTCTAATGGTATCCACACACCTTACAAGCACTCTAATTCTTCAATCTTTTGCTAGAAAAGTATGGAGAATGAAGGCAGAAGAAGAAGTTTAGAATAGGACTTTCAGAGAGAATCTTGGAGGAAGAAGTTTTTATTCACAACAAGCTCAATGAGGGAGTTTTTTCTTTTAGAGTGGCTGCCACTTATGGGAGAGGGAGAGCCTTGTATAAGGTGTTTCCCACTTGCATGCCAAGAAATTAATCTCTACCAATTAAAATCCTATTTCAATTACGAAGCTAATTTCTAGTCATCAATATCTTATTTCAATTAGAAAATTAATTTCCACTAATTAAAATCTTATTTTAATTAGGAAATTAAGATTTCCACTTGATTTTAAATGGACTTTTCCATTTAAATCTTCCCTCAAAAACTAGATTCTCCAATTAATTAAATTAACTCTTCAATTTAATTAAACTAACTTAACCCTTTAAGTTAGTAAGACGTATTAAATTATCATATGGCCCGAATTAAATTAATACTTTAATTTAATTTCTTCAGTTATTTGATTAGTTTAACACTTTAAATTAATTAAGCCATCATAACTAATTTTTAATTACTCAATTTGGTCTGTTCCAAACTTGACTAATCTTATTATCTAACTCTTTAGATCATTTTCCCAATTTCAGTTAAAATGGTCAAGGCTTTTGTGCGTAACCCATTAGATTCACCAATTAATTAGATATGGGCTCACACCTCCTTGTGATTTATTGAATATTAAATATTTTAATTAGTTTAAATTCTTTTAAACTAATCACTCTTTCAATTAATCTTCATTAACTGAAGAGTATCCAATCTCTATAATTGAAGTCTAGCACAAGCCTATGGAGCCCAAACAATTGGATGAATTAATTTTAGTGAACCTTTTTCTAATTGCGATTATCATGGAAATACAATCCTTCTATTTTCTATCTCCTAAAAGAGGTCTAGAGCAAGATATTTATCAGTTTCCAAGTAGCCTCAATAACTATGTATCTATTCTTGATATGCAATTCCTAATTCTAACCTTAACTTTGAAACTCCTTTTTTAGATTATCATATCACCTTGCATAAGAATATTTTGGAATCGATCAGCATAGAATACATAAGAGATCAACTCGTTTTTCACAATGAGCAAAATAGATCTCTTCTTGAAACTCACCAATCTCCACACTTAGGTAACTTGTTTCTAACCTAAGTCCAAGGCAACCAACTAAGTGGTCGGGACAAAATCAAAGCTTAAGGACCTAAATACAAGGCTTCTATGGATCCTCAAGTCAAATGACTAAATATATGCACCAACAAGCCACTTTGGCTACCTCATAAATTCTTCAAGCAAGTCTTTAGTGAACTTGTTCTCTAACAAGTACCCACCAATGTGCATTCATGTCTTATATGGATTGCCCATGAAATGGGCAATATCCAACTCCTTTAAGTATGTATCATTAGTGCAAGCCTACCTGAATCTTAAATGCACTACCTTATAAGATTCTATAACTTGAAATATTTAAAATCATGACTATAGAGACTTGTTTCATGATCATCATCATATGCACGACTAAGTTCCATAGTCTCGTATGATTTAAGAACTTTAATGCATGTGAAGAATATAATTAATTACATAAGATAAAGATGACCATTTTATAAAATATTATTCAATCAAAATTATCTTACATGAAGTAGTTTTTACACGCCAATCTAATTGATTGTGGGCCACTATTCTAACAAACCTACCTTGAGTGCCTAATGGGTGTGTGATGATACTATTGACAACAACTGACTGACCAATAAAAAATAAACAGTCGCAGCCCTTTCTTTTACTTCCTCCTATTTGACTAGTTGGAAACTCATTCCCCAGGGTTAACTCAAAATTAAGCTTAGTTTTAGACATATTTTGACCTAGGGAAACCCCTAAGATTTTTACTAACTCAAAAAAATGTGAAAAAATTTGCAAACTAGAACACCATGATGAAGAAATAAAGTAAAGAGATTACAAAATAAAAAAGAAGTTACGCTAAGGACTCATCTCAACACTTTTATTGGAACTTTCCTTCCTCTCTCTCTGTCCTCACTTAGGTAAGAATGTTCCTTATTTTTGCCAACTCCTTATGTCCTGAAAAAGTTATCATTATGAAGCACTTCTTAAAAATCTTGCAGACTTCAAAACCTAGTGAACCTCAACTTAGGCCAAAAATGAGAACTTGCAAGTGCATGGCTCAAAATAACCATTTAATAAACTTTATTTTTAAAATATTAAAATAAAAAAATTAACAATAAAACTTATAATATATTTTTGATGTGAAATCAAAATCTCCCTATCAAAAATAGGGAAGCTTGATGATGCTGTTAAAATTGACTATAAAAGCAATTCGATACATTAACTAAAAAAGATGGCCTAAGGACTTAAAATTAATTAATCAAGTAGAAAGGTTTGGGAGCTTGAACGACAAGTTAAGCCCATAAAGAAATATAGGAAAACCTTAATAGGCCTAAACCCATCAAATTAAAATCTATAAATACTGAGTTTTCCATAAAGAACTTAGACATCAGAAATCATCTGCAAAAGTCAAAAATTTTGAGAACTTTCAAGGAAAAAAAATCTTTTTAGATGTGTTTAAGAGAAAAAGAATCAACAAAAATCGCTATTGAAAAATGTCCTACTCCATTTCCATGCAACATTTGATGTCAAGTAAAACATTTACGCCGTGTCTGACATGAATATGCTACAACATATCTACTGCAATGTTGATACAAAAATATATAAGTGGCATTAATATTGCATTTGTTATGGTTAGTATAGGATATATATATTGATACCATATATGCCTAAGAAAATATTACATGTTTCAACATGTTATATACATTTTGATATCTAATTTCTACACAAATCAAGAAAATCTACATAACTCACAATAATACCGGATGACCATACATTAACAACTATCACAATACAAATAAAGTCATCTAAATTGTCCAAATAGTAATATAATAGAGTATGCAAATTAGCACACTAGCTCAGGAGAGTCCATATAGTTTATTGTTAGCTTCCTTTACCGCTTGGGATTATAGGAAAGAAGAGTGATTTTGGAGTGATTATGGCAGATCTATAGGGATTTGGTTATATATCTTTTCCTTTTTAGCTCTTCGTAGCTCCTATAAATAATGTAATTACATACTATAGACGACTTAATTTTTGGCCAATTGAAAAGTGACATGTGTAAATAATATGTTAGTTATTAATTTAAAATTTTCTATCTATGTATTGGGATTTATTAAACTTGATTCTAAAAAATAAATTGTTAATTTTGATTAATACTCTAACATAATTTTATGCACAAATTAAATATCAACAAGTGTCAAGGTGATATATCACGCCGATCAAATTAAGTCTGATGGCCTAGTAATCTCAAGCTAACCAAGTTGTGACATATGGTGTATCTATGTCCATGGATCAATCAAGTCAAGATATTTAATATTATCCTTAACATATGTATCAAAGAGAAGTTTAAATCATTTGGGGATCTCCCACTAAACACCTATATAAAGGAGTGTTTAGAGACTCTCATATTCACATACACATATATTCTCAAATCCAAGTTCCAAGTCTTAAGATTCAAGTGTTAAGGCTTCAAGTTTTTTCTATGATGAAGTATTGCTACTGTGAAAGATCTATACCTCTTCAAAGCATCAAGTTATCAAGTCCTTCAATGTTGGAGGCAAGGTTCGAGTTTTTAAAAAAATTATAATGTTCTTTTATCAAGTCAAAAGATGCTACACTTTATATACAAGAACAGGCTTCAAACCCTTAGATCATATATTAGGAGAAGAATTAAGAGATTAGTTTTGTTAGGGATTTATTTTCTCTAATAAATTTAATTCCCTTTATTCTTTAATATAAATTCAACTTGTTCATTATTTTTCTTTGTCTTGTGATTTAATTTTTGTAGACAATGAAATTTGTTTGAACAAATTTCTAGCATGCCCATAGGACCCGAATCTACCCTTTATCCCTTTCACCCATTTGAATTTTGAAGATATTTGCAATCACTCAATAGCACCTAAGAGGAACTAACTCACCTTGGCTAAGAAAGATATTACTGACCCTGTTGCTGATGCTGTCAATTAGCCCATGATTGGGGACAAGAATATTAATTTCATTCCATCTAATGTTCCTAACTCTAGAAGCCCCAGGGAAACAAATTCGAAGACATCATCTTTTGTTGAGTTGCCTGCTACAACGACTAGAGCAACAACAATAGATGACCAACTTGCTTGAATGGCTCAAGCTACAGCTAACCTCCAAAAGATTGTAGAAAAGATCTACAAATTGCACGACTCAGGAACAAGTAAGAATACTCCCATATTGGAGGATTTGGCTATAGCCATCAATCTTTCCTTGGCCATGCAGTAGTGGAGAAATAAGTTGTTCATAAGCAATAAACTAATTGAAAGATCAATTATTTTGTAATTTCTATTACTACACTATTTGTTCAACAATTATAGGATATGATCACCAATATTGTTAGAGCTCAATATGGCATGCTTTCTCATAGTTCTATTGTGTATTCAAAGCCTTATACAAAGAGGATTAACTTACTAAGAATACCAATAAGATATCAACCACCAAAATTCCAGCAGTTTGATGGGAAGGGAAATTTAAAATAGCATGTGTCCCATTTCATAGAGACATAGAACAATGCAGGGACTTATGATGATCTTCTTGTGAAATAGTTCATGCTTTCATTGAAAGCTAATGCCTTTGACTGGTACATTAACTTAGAACCTGAATCCATCAATATTTGGGATCAAATGGAAAAGGAGTTTTTGAATCACTTCTATAGTACATGCCGGACTGTGAGCACGATTGAACTTACTAATGCAAAATAATAAAAGGACAAGCTGGTAGTAGACTATCTCAACTATTGGTGTGCATTAAGCTTGAACTACAAGGATAGACTCTCAGAGATATTTGTGATGGAGATGTGTATTCAAGTTATGCATTGGGGACTTCTCTACATTCTTCAAAGAATCAAGCCTTGCACTTTTAAGGAATTAGCCATATGTGCCCATGACATAGAGCTTAGCATTGCTAATCGGGAGGTCAGAATTCTTATTGAAGACCAAAAGAAAGAAAAGAAAAACTCAAAGAAGAGTGAAAAATATGCCAAAGCTACTACTAAGGAATCAATGGTGATCAAGATAAGCTCCATAAAAATTTCCACAAGCGATAAAAAAGTTAATGGGAAAATTGAAGATAAATGAATTTCAATAGTCAAGAAAACACTAAAAGAAATGCAGGAAAAGGAGTATCCATTTCTAGATTCTGACATTTCTCACATCTTTGCTGAAATATTGACAAGGAAATTAATTGAACAATTAGAACCAAAATGTCTTGAAGAAGTTGAAAAGATGAATGACCTAAAATATTGCAAGTATCATCGAATTGTCGGCCATCCAATAGAGAAATTTTCTATCTTCAAGGATAAAGTCACGACATTAACAAGAGATGGAAAGATAATTCTTGATATAGAAGATGTTGTTAGGTCAAACTTTGCTAGCACTATAACTATAGTAAATACCACATGTGTTACAAGCAAAGACAATATCTTTTCCTCATCTTCACTTATGGGGTTAACAATAATGCTTCAATTTAGAAGTTTAGATCTAGTGCTAGTGGAGACTTAATTCATTGATAAAGTGACTAAGCTAGAAACAAGTTCTTATACTGAAGCTAAAGATAACAATGAGTGGATTTTTGTGATGCACTAATAAAAAAGAAGACGATGTGTCAATCAATCTCATCTATTGGCATTAAAGGTCTCGCATGTGGCCAAACACCCTCAACCAAGGATGATGAAGAGTTTAAAAGCTATAAATGGCAAGTTGAAAAATTCATTAGCAAGTTACAAAAGGAGCCAAGTGACGTCAAAAGATTATTTTCCTACAAGATTCTTTGATCAAAAAATTGAAACAGTGCATGCTATATCTTGTGAAATCGAAGAACAACACTCTACTTTCTATTATACCGCTATTATTTTTATAGACAAGGACTTGCTGCTTGGCTTAAAACCTCACAATAGGCTGCTTTTTGTTTCAAGGTTCATGCAAGAATAAAAAGTTAATCTTATACTCATTGATAGAGGATCCATTGTCAATTTCATGCTAAAATCTACCATGAAGAATTTAGGAATTTCTATTGAAGATCTCTCATGCAGCTATCTAACTATTCAAGGTTTCAATCAAAGAAGCCAACAAGCTATTGGTATGATTCATCTAGACCTAACAATAGAGGAGTTGGAAACAAGTACTTGTTTCATGTCATTAATGCAAGAACTTCCTACCATTTACTTTTAGGATGATCATGGCTTCATAAGAATAGGGTGATACCTTCCACTCTTCATCAATGTTTTAAGTATTCAAAAAATGGAGAAGTTATGAAAATTAATGTAGATGTAAAACCATTTACTAAAGGAAAATCATATTTTGCTAATGCTAAACTTTATTTGGATCCTAACTCAATACATGAAGTGCAACCTGCAAGGGCTCCAAGTAACCACTTCATTGAACGGAGACAAGATTGCTCCAAAAATTTGAATAAATTAACAATTACTAAGGTGTCAACAAACAAAAAATATGAGTTTGGTGATAGATCCAACTTATCAATCTTTTGATACATATCATAGTTATATCAAGAGAAAAGGTAAATTCCACTTGGAGTATGCATTGAGCCAAATGGCATTGTCCAAAGTCAGTTGAAGATGGTATAATCAAACGACTGTCAAACTTTAAAGAAAGAGTTAGCCATGCCTAGTGTTGGCATAAGCTCATCAATCTATAATGGGCTATTGGTTGCAAAGGTTTCTCATAAAGAATTCAAAGGAACATTTGATCCTAAGATGTATAAGTTGCTTGAAAAATATGGCCATGACTTTGCTAATCTACCCAATCTAAGGGAGCTTACACTTGAGCTAACTAGAGAAAAAGTTCATGGACTCAATGAAACATAATAGAAACTAAGGAGACAAAGATTTTATATTGAACAGTCAAAGGCTATGTTGCGATTTAATTTGCAAAATTGATTGGGATATGTGTGATAAAGAAGGATAAGTGTGCTAATGTTCAACATATTTCCACAGAAGATCATGTAAAGCAAGTAGAGCAAGAACAGAATAGTCATTGAGTTTTTGTATTTGATCATCTCAGTGCTATGACTATTTGTCCTTCTATCTTTAAAAGACTTGTTGCTAAAAATCAAACAAGGCCTCATATAGGTCCACATCTAAAAGGTTTTGTGTTCAATTGATTTGGGAATAATTTTGTGACAAAGGCAAGAAAATTAGTGTTGACGAAAATATTGAGATACGGGAGTCAAAAAATGAGGGTCAGATACTTCACTTATCTCAATAAAATAAAGCCAAATATGCAATCCCAGTCATCAACATGGACAAATCTATGAAAATAAAGTAACGCATCATAAACATTGATGCAGAGAGAATGGTGCAAGGAAGATGAAATGGAAATCAATATCAGCTCTAATTACACAAGTGTTAAAAATGAGTTGAGTCTTGCATCACATGATTCGTATCTTAAAGAATTCAATAGATTGATGGTAGGTGGTTTCATATAAGCTACAAACTACCCAACATGAATAATGGTGTCTGTCCTAGTTTCCAAAGTAAATAGAGCATTACATTCCAGAGAATAAAAGTTGTTAAGATTGAATAGTCATATGATGAAGAAAATAATGACTTACACATATATAACCATATTGTTGTTGATAGAGAACTTGATTAAAAAATTCCTGAAGATGAAGTCTCAAAAACTTATCCATAATTTGAAAATGGTGGACAGACAACTGTTAATAAGCTCAAACAGTTGAATCTTGGCATGATAGAAGAGCCATGTCATATATTTGTTATCAAACTTTTGAATCCTGAAGAGGAGGAACAATATTTCCAAACCTTAAGCGAATACAAAGATGTCTTTGCTTGGACATCCAGGATTAGACCTAAAGGTTGTAATTCATCACCTTGGCATAAAACATAGGGCTCATCTAGTAAAGCAATCGTAGCAAGTACTTCACTTGGAGCTTATCTCTCTTATTCAAGCTGATGTTAACAAACTCATTGATATAGGATTTATCAAAGAAGTTAAATATCTAACCTGAATCTCTAACATTATTGTGGTCAAGAAGAAGAATTGCCAAATACAAATTTGTGTTGATTTTTGAGATTTGAATAAGGTATGTCCAAAGGATGATTTTCCACTACCTATTATTGAACTTATGGTTGATGCAACCACTAGACATGAAGCTTTATCTTTCATGAATGGATCCTCTAGGTATAATTAAATTAGAATGTCACCACATGATGAGGAATGTACATTATTTTGCACTCCAAAAGGTATTTACTATTACAAAATAATGCCTTTTGGGTTGAAAAATGTAGGTGCAACTTATTAATGAGTTATGTAGAATATTTTCAATAATTTGCTATATACAAAGGTAAAGTGTTACGTTAATGATCTAGTGGTCAAGACTAAAAAAAGGAGAGCATCACTTAAAAGATCTCTGCATGGTATTTGATTTACTAAGGAAATACAACTTGAAGACCCACTCAAGTGTGCTTCTAGTGTTACGTTTGGCAAATTCCTTGGCTTCATAGTTCGCCAATGTGGAATTGAAGTTGATCCTACTAAAATCAATGCTATCCAAAAGATTCCACCACTAAGAAAGCTTAAAGAATTGCGCAGTGAACAAAGCAATCTTTCATTCATAAGAAGGTTCATATTAAATCTTGCAAGAAAATGCTAACCATTTAATCACTTGATGAAAAAATATGCTCCTTTCATATGGATAAAGGGTGTGAAAATGATTTTGAGAGTATAAAGAAGTACCTCGTGAATCCACCAATTTTGGGAGCTCTTATACTTGGAAAACCATTGATATTGTACATTACAGCATAAGAACGGTTGATTAGTGCTCTCATAGCTGAGAAAAATGAAAAAGAAAAGAAGAAAACTTTATATTATTTGAGTGGAGCCTTAACTGAGAATGAGTTGAAATACTCCCTTTATGAGAAAATTTGCCTTATCTTATTTTATGCAATCATAAAGTTGAAGTACTATTTTGAGGCATATTCCATTCGACTCATCTCGTGCTAATCATGTCAAGTTTGTGATGTCAAGACCAGTGCTTTAAGAAAGATTGGTTAAGTGGTCTATTGTTTTCAATCAGTATGAGATCATATATATACCTCAACAAGCTGTTAAAGGTAAGCTCTTGCTAATTTCCTGGCAGATCATCCCATTCCTGCAAACTGGGAAGTATTTGATGAATGACCTAATAAGGATGGCCTTTTCATTCAAATCTTTCCAACATGGAGTATGCTATTTGATGGAACAACTTGATCTAGTTGAGTAGGGGCAGAAGTCATCTTTGTTCCAACAAAAAGATAAGTTTTGACATATTCTATGGTGTTAAATGAATTGCTTTAATAATGTTGCAAATATGAAACTTTGATTATTGGGCTTCAAATGGCACTTGAAATGAAAATTTTAAAATTTAGGGTTTATGGCGATTCAATATTGGTTATTAATTAGCTTTTAAATGTTTATAAAGTTAAAAAGGAAGATTTGATCCCTTACTTTCAACTAGCCTCTTATCTGTTAAAGAAGTTTGAAAGTGTTGTTCTAAGTCACATCCCAAGGAACAAAAATAGGATGGCAAATGTACTAGCTAACCTACCTACTACTTTAACTTTAGCCCTTTTCAAAGGAGAAATGATAAATATCCTATTATGCAATATATGGATTATGCCTTTACCAATTAAGCTTGATCGTGAAGACACAAATGCCATATCAATCTCAATTAGAAAGATAAAGATTGGAGGACATTATTGATTGACTATCAAAAGTACGAGGAATTACTGTAGGACCCTCGTCGTAGGACGGAGATGCGTCGGAGGTCATCTCACTTCAATTTATACAAAGATATTTTTTATCATCGATCTTATGAAGGTATTTATCAGTGCTGTTTAAGTGGTGAAGAAATAACTAAAGTTATAGCTAAGACACATTTTTGGAGTTTGCATAACTCATTCATTAAGTCCTAAGCTTCATTTTTAGATTAAAAGAATGGGCTACCAGTGGTCTACTAATGTTAAAGATTGTATGAGTTATGTGAAGAGGTATGAGGCTTATCAAATGCATGCTAACTTTATACATCAGCCTCCTAAACCGTTAGATCCCACAGTTGCTTCATGGCTGTTTGATGCATGGTGTCTTGATGTTGTAGGTCTTATTATTCCTAAGTCGTTAGCTGGTCAAGCTCACATATTGGTAGCTACAAACTATTTCTTCAATTAGGTAAAGAAAGAAACTATTATTAAGTTCATTCACTGTAATCCAATTTTTAGATATAGAGTGCCTTGTTATATCATTATTGATAATGGAAAGCCTTTCTATAATAAGTTGATGGATAAACTCTATGCATAATTTAGATTCAAGCAATATAACTCTTCAATGTACAATGCAGCTGCAAATGGTCCAATGCAGGCATTCAATAAAATTTTATGCAACCTGCTAAAGAAAGTGGTGTCAAATTCAAAAGGGATTACCATGAGAAAATTGGGGAAGCTCTTTAGGCATATTGAACAACTCATCGAATTGCTACCCAGGCTACTCCATATTCACTAATTTGTGGAGTCGAAGTTGTTCTCCCTCTTGAAAATGAGATACCCTTATTTCATATAGCAGTTCAAGAAAGACTTATTACTAAAGACAATGTTAGCCTTCGACTTGAAGAATTAAAAGCATTGGATGAGAAAAAGCTTTAAGTACAACAACTTGAATGTTATCAAACATGTATGATAATGGCATTTAATAAGAAATTTCGTCTGTGATCTTTTCAAGTTATAGATTTGGTGTTGGCAATTACTATAACCCAGCAAATGGGACATAAATTCATGTCAAAATGGGATGGTTCATATGTAGTAAAAGAGGTTTACATAAATGGTATTTACAAGTTGGTTGACAAAGATGGATTGCATATAGACCCTATATATGGCAAGTGTTTGAAATAGTATTACCCATGAAGAAGTCTATTCCTTGACACACGAGCTTAAATTGCATGTTGCTTTTTGACGCACAAGCTTAAACTGCATGTTGCTTCTGATGCATAATCTTAAACTATATGTTACTTTTGGCTCGCATAAGTATAAACTATGTATGGTACCCACCAAAGGTAATGCATGTGGTTAAACTACTAACTTACCACACTAAAGGTATTTCATGTGGATAAAATGTTAAATACCCTACCTAGTCTAAGGTGGTTAAGTAATAGATATTTCTGACTTACATGAGTATAAACTATAAATAGCGCCCATTAAAAAATATTTACTTTAAACAACGTAATGACTTAATCCCCTTGACGGGGTACACAGGCATCTTGGGAGTTTTTTCCCAAGTTTAGTCTCATTACTAAAAAAATGAGGATTTGAATGGCTTCCTAAGTTCAATGACATCATTTGAACAAGTTTGGATTGCTTGCCAAGTTCAATCACATCATTGGAATAAATTTAGATGGCTTCCTAAGTTCAATTATGTCATTGGACCAAATTTAGATGACTTACTTCCCAAGTTCAATCATGTTGTTTGAGCACATTTGGATTACTTGCCAAGTTCAATCACATCATTGGAATAAGTTTGAATGGCTTCCCGAGTTCAATCACATCATTTGAACAAGTTTGGAAGGCTTCCCAAGTCAATCATATCATTGGAGTAAATTTGGACGACTTACTTCTCAAGTTCGATCACATCATTTGAATAAGTTTTGATGGATTTCCAAGTTCAATCACATTATTGGAATAAGCTTGAATGGCTTCCCAAGTTCAATCATTAGAGCAAATTGGATAACTTACTTCTTAAGTTCAATCATGTCATTTGAAAAAGTTTGGATTGCTTGTCAAGTTCAATTACACCATTGGAATAAATTTGGATGGCTTGCCAAGTTCAATCACATCATTAGAATAAGTTTGATGGCTTCCCAAGTTCAATCATATAATTGGAGTAAATTTGGATGACTTACTTCCCAAGTTCAATCAAATCATTGGAATAATTGAGGATGATTTATCAAGTTCAAGTATATCATTTGAAGAAGTTTTGATTGTTTTCAAGTTTAATTAAAATAAGTTAGGTCTATTCATTAGGTATGTAATATAATTTTTCTTTGAAGTTAGCATCAATTTGAAGAAATACTAGATAAACAAAAAAGGAAAATGCACAAGGAAAATTTATAAAGTAAACAACTTTTTTATTGCATATATAGTAATTAAGTGTTCTTTTACATCAAGATGCTAAAAAAAAATGCTAAGTAGCCAAGTGCTCATACAAATATATCAAAAGCTATTAGTTCCTTGTGAGATTCTTCAAGTAGTGCCTCTATCCTCTGTAAAGCCTCAACCTCTTGGTCAATCAAAAATGGAGTTTCCTCAAGCTTTGAAATTTTATCTCTTTTGGTAGTCACTTCTTTCTAAATAGTGGACAAATTTTTTCAGCCTTATGGAGTGATTAGCTTGCAAATTCTTCCTTACTACTTAACTCAGCAAATTGAGTTCTCAACTTCTCTTGCTACTTGGTGATTTGAAGACGTTCATCTTTGAGACCATTCACCTCTTTAATTCTATCAAATTCTATTTCCTTGACCTCAAAAAGATCTTGTTGTACAAAAAGAACTACTTTCTTATAGGTTTCTTATGTTTCTTTTTGAATTAAATTTGACCTAACCTTTATATAGTTGGAAGCACCCTCAAAGAAATATTTCAAATGGTTCTCCAAAGATGATATGTTTTTTATGTATGATCTCATTTCTGTGATCAAATCATCAATTGTTGGTTTTATCTCTAAGTGTTGCTCAAATGGAGTTTTCATGATTTTTCAACATATTCATTCTCAATATAATTTAACTAATATCTACTCACCTTCAATCTTTACAACTTGAGGACAAAATTCAAAAACTTCAAAAATTGGGGGCAGCTAAGATGGAGCTTCAAATGTTTTTTTGGGCTTGTTTTTCTTGGCAAAGCTTTCTCATTTGCAATCTCATGTAATGTTACTTTTGTTCACTTGTTAGAATTAGCAATATCATGGATAGCTTGTATGTCATCATCAAGAGGTTGAGAAATAGTTGTTTCATGCAAATAAAAAAGATTGGCCCCATTCATCAAACTAATACTACCTTCTAAAGTAATTGAGACTAGTACTTCAAGATTTGCAAGCTTAAAAACAAAGAAGAAAATAATAAAATAAGAAGAGATTAGTGCAAAGGATTGGCAAATATAAAAAAAAAATGCATGATATATAAAAATAATAACTTTATATATTTTGCTAATTCATCTAAAGGTAAAGAAGAACTTGGGACATTTATAAAGAAGTTTAAATTAATACTGATGCTATCTAAATCCAAAACATTTGATTTCTTTTTGAGTATGCATTGGTTGCTGGAGTTGTCATTTGAGCAAGAAAGCACAGGTTTATTTCATTTCCTTCCTTTGGAGCATTAGTGGATATAAGTATAGGGGATGAAACCTCGAGTAGGCTACAACATTTTTTAGACTTCACTTTGGCATAGGCAGCAATGTCATACACCTTAGGCTCCAAATTCCTTCATTCAACTTACCTTGAAACAACAAGATTTTGAAGAGGTGAGGCAGCTAGTTATTTTGCGATCTTTCACTAAGGCTTGTTTAGGATGAGATGGATTCTTTTGAGGATACCGAGGCTTAGATGCATGCTATTCAACTCTCTTCCCAAGTTGGTTGGATTGACCATAATTTGATTCCACATCTTTTTGATTAACTTTGAGAACAATATTAGTACCTTTTGTTTATGAAGCCTTCTAGTGTTTGTCCCACTAGTCTAGATATTCCTTTGTGGCCAATAGAAAAAAAAAGTATTTCCAGGAATAATAAGTTCATATGATGTGTTCAGTAAAGTGCATGACTGCTAAAGTTGAACACGCTTGTGCAAAATCACAAGTAAAGATCTCTTTCTTTAAGTTTCCCGGGATGTGTTGACGAAATCCACATTGCCAACTAAATCAATGAGGGCTATAAGTGTCAATGATATGTTCTTTTCCATACTGAAATGTCAAATATTTGGAACACAAAGCTATAAAAAGGTCTTTATAAGTATTTGATAAGCATGGGCCATCTATTACTGTGAATTGCTTGCATAGAAATAAGCATAGATTTTGAATGGTTGAAGGGTTGATATTGAGGAACAAATCTTGTGCCTCTAAATGATCAAAATATTTGGCTATGTTCTTCCCTACATGTTCGACTATTTTAGCTCCTCCAACATTAGTCTTAGATAAAAAAAATGAGTACTAAGATAATGCCCTATCCAACTATGAACATAATGAATGGGAAAGAGAAAAGAAGATTCATGAAGACTTGACGAGGTTGTTGTATCCCTCGAACTACAGTAAGTGCTTGCCAATATAGGAACTACAAGAGAAAAGTAATCGCCATTTACCATTCTACTAGAAACCTTGAAGATAGTTGCATGGATCATATTAGCTTTGTGATATGGTAGAACAAAGCTACATAACTATCATGAAACGAAAGCAACCAAGTAGGTTTCCCGCCTAACACCTTATTCAACCTTCAACATCATAAATGGCTCATCATACTCCTTGGTACTAGGCAAAAGTGATGCATCAATTCTTCCACATGGATTGTAAAAGATCTTTAGCTCGGTGGACCTTTTTTGGGAAGACCTTAAAGGGGACTCCGCTTATTTTGTTAGGCCTTTAAACAAAAAACTAATCCAATCAAAACTAGGAATGCCATTAGAGTCCTTTAAGAGCATATGATAAGCTAGGAACAGATACTTGTAGCTTCGTGGTAGAGATGGGACATATTTGCCATCACCAAGTATCTCCTTCAAAGTAGGGATAGCTTCATCATAGAAACTTCCACAGATAGACAATCCACCAAGTACATGAAGATTCCATAAAGAAACTAAAAATTTGCTAGTAGCAATGTGCAAGGTGTTTGTGGAAGGGCACCCTAGCTCATGAAGACTTAGAGGATGCCCTTATGGTAAACATATGTGAAAATGAGGCATGGACTGTACATAGATTCTAACTTGATGAAGAGCAACTGCATGATGGCCTAACACATCATCTATCCATTCCCAATAACCTATATGAAATTATACGTCGCCAAACCTTGATGCGGGAATTCTCAATGAGCATCTATTAAAGATGGGGTGATAACCTACAAATGAAAATTCTGAGCTAATAACTTTGGCATCATAAAGAGAGGACACCAAGCAACGTATCCTAGAACAAGATGTAATGCCAAAATGTGAATCAATCACTTTCTTGGTTGCCTAGTCGGATCACTCTTGGATATGTATAGAGTTACTGAGAGGTTGCAGTATGGAATGCAAAATGTCATTGGTGGATTTATAGATAGCCAATCTAGTACAATTTTGAGGATGTCTTTGTCACTCCCAATGATAATTCATGAAGAAGGTTCTACGTGATCCTCAACATACATCCTCACAAGTTGATTAGAAATAAGCTATGTTTCTTAACCTGCAACAAAAAAAAAAAAAGAAAATAAAGGAAAACTTAAAGTGGTATATCCTAAAAAAAGGGTGGGGCATGAAGAAGAAAGTGGAAAGATGATAGGAACATACCTCAATTTGACGACTTACTAGAAGACTTCAAAATTAGTGTACTTGCTATATGTTAATGCCTTTAGGTAATAAAGATTTTGCTATTGATGATTGCCAAAGGAGCCCAAGCAATCCTCTTTTAGTGGTGCTAATTAACTCTATGAGTATTTTCTACAAACAATGGATGTGCAGGAATTAAGATAAAGATGATGTCCTTAATTGAGTAGATGAATTTTTCATGGTAGTTTACCAACTCAATTCTCAACTGTACTCAGTAGGTTTAACTCTTTCGAAACATGCTATTTATAGTTTTTTTTAAGAGTTTGAATCCAACATAATTAGGAGATTAAGTTCTAGTTGAATTATGCCTACTCTGATACCCAACAAAGTTGGACTCTATGAAGTTTTGATTTAATATGCTTGTCAAGATTTAGTTTGCAAGGATAAGTAGTTACGAGTTCTGCAAGCTTCTTTTAAAAAAACAATAGTAGTAGCAATTGCAAAGTGAAAACAGCAATAACAAGCTTCTTTTATTGCAAAGTAAATCAAAGGGCTAGCTTTTGTGGCCTACGCCAATTTAATTGGGAAGTTGTGTTGATTTATTGACAAAAATCATCGGCACTCAACAACTTTTACAATTTCATTATAATGAAATCAAAACCTTCTTTAAGTGGACCACGTAAATAAGTTATAAAAAATTTTGCTTTGGTTTGACACAAAGTTTTGGTTTGCTACTGAATTTCATTGTACAATTTCAGGCAATGATGTTAAATTTTATGTGGTCCACTTATGGAAGATTTGTTGTTGCTAGCGGATTTAGTTTTATGAAGGAGTGATTTTGGGCTTCTCATGTCAAACTTTGATATGGGCTTTTGTTCAGCCCACATATGTTATTGAACATATATTCTCAAATATTTCAAGTCTTACCTCTTTCGAATTGATCATCACATTCTTCACCAAGTCTTAAAGTGGGGCATTCGTAGATGGCTTAATTTTTGACCAATTGAAAAGTGACACGTGTAATTAATATGTTAGTTATTAATTTAAAATTTTCAATTTATGTATTAAGATTTATCAAACTTGATTCCAAAAGATAAATATTAATTAATACTTTAATATCATTTTATGCACAGATCAAATATCAACAAATGTCAAGGTGATGTATCACACCAATCAAATTAAATTTGATGACCTAGCAATCTGAAACTAACCAAGCTGTGACATGTGGCTTATCTATGTCTATGGATCAATCAAGTCAAAATATTTGATATTATCTCTTAACATGTATATCAAAGAGATAACTATCAAAGAAGTTCAAATCATTTTGGAGTCTTCTACTAAACACTAATATAAAGGAGTGTTTAGAGACTCTCATATTCACATACACATATATTCTCAAACCTAAGTCTTCAAGCTTCAAGTTTCTATTGCGATGAAATATTCCTACTGCGAAGGTCTTATACCTCTTTAAAGCATCGTGTTATCAAGTTCTTTGATCTTAAAGTCAAGTTTCAAGTTCAAAGAAATTTTGTTGTACTCTTTTATCAAGTTAAAGGATACTACATTTTATATCCAAGAACAAGCTTCAAACCCATGGATTATATATTGCGAGAAGAATTAGGAGATTAGTTTTGTTAGAAATTTATTTTCCTTAATAATTCGTAACTCTCTTTATTCTTTAATATAAATTCAATTTGTCCATTATTTTTCTTTATCTTGTGATTTAATTTTTACAGACAATGAAATTTGTGTGAACGCATACCATTTTCATATATGAACATAACATCTTTCTTTCCTCATACGTATCAAAGCAGGAACTTATTTCCTAACTTTGCAATTTGTCTTAATTTTTTTTTTTTTTGCATCTTCTGGGGCTTATTCCCAATCACTCATAATGTTAGAAATAGGTGAAAACTATAATGATCATAACTCTAAATCCCAATCTATCTAGACAACCACCATGCACCTCAATAGAGATAATTTCCTACCTAGTCCCAATCAATAAGGAAGTATATTCAAGAGAGAGGCAAGATTGGGTATTTGACTGGCGATATGAAGGCGACAAATGTGAAGGATCCATTCTTTGCCACTTGGGATGCAAAAAATTCCATGGTTATGGCATAGCTTGTTAATTCCGTAGATGAAGATATTGCTATAAACTATATGTGTTATTCAACAACCATGGAGCTCTACGATAATATAAATAAGATATATTTAGACTTTGGTAATAATTTGAAATTGATACAAATTGAGCAAGGGGGAGACAATGTTGCTAAATATTTGAATATCCTAAAAAGGTAATGGCAAAATTTGGATGTCATCAATAACTATAAATGTAAGCTTATAGATTATTACAAGAATCATAACAAAACAATCGAGAATGGCAACATCTACAAGTTTTTTGAAATGCTGAACATAAATTTTGATTAAGTATGGAGAAAGATAATTGGTCGTGGTTCTCTATCTTCACTTAGAGAAGCATTTACCAAGGTATGAAAAAAGGAAGGCTACGAGAATATTATGATTTGTAAGAAGGAGTCTGGGCATCAGATAAAAATTTTACCCTATTTGCAGTGAATACAAATGTGAGTCAAACAATCCACATATGTAAAATTGCCGACAACTAACATATAGCAGAGAACAAGCCCCTAATATGGTGTGATGTTTGTAACAAACCTCGTCATACACAAGAGACGTGCTATAAAGTTCATGGCAAATCTACTGGCTAGAAGATTAACAAGACTAGAGATAGAATTGCTCATGTAAACAAAGTTCATTTAGTTATTTTCAGTAAAGAGTAGATGGATCAACTTTTAAAGTTTCTTAATACCAATCCACTATTCCTAGTGGTTCTCTAGCTTAAACAAGTAGAGAGTATAGTGTTTTCTTATATACCAACCTATTTCAACACCTTAGATTATTAATTTAGGTACTTCAAACCACATGACAAATCTTTCCCAACTTTTCTTTTCAACTCACCTTGTTCTAGTGGTAAAAAATTTAGAATTGTAGATGGAAAATTCTCACCCACTATAAGGAAAAGATCTATAAAAATCTATAACAAAATAACCTTAAGATCTACTCTACATGTTCCCAATTTTGCGTTGTAACATATTATCAATAAGTCAACTATCTAAAGATTCAAACCATTATGCTGTTTTCTCCACTTCTTGTTGTGAATTTTAGGACTTCACATGGGTTTAATGATTGGTAGTGCTAGAATGTATATGGTCTTCACTATTTTGGTGACAATATTTTCAAGAATAAACAAGTTGAAGGCTTTAAAACTAGTATAAGTTCTATTTCTATTTGTGAAAATTTTTTCATTTGGCATCTTTGATTAGGATGTCCTAATTTTTCATATTTGAAATACTTGTTTCTGGATTTATTTAAAGGCATGGATTGTTCATCTTTTAAATGTGAAAGTTGTTTGTTATACAAGTCATTGTTCTACTTATAATCTAAAACTATATTGTGCTTCAAAATCATTCAATTTAATCTATAGTGATGTGTGAGGACTTTCAAGAACTACCACACACTAAAAAATAGAAAGATAATTTGTAACTTTTATAGATGAACATGCTTGTTTATGTTGGATGTAACTGATGAATCATAAATCTGAAATTGAAACAACTTGTAAGAGCTTTTTTCATTTGGTTGAAATCTAATTCTAGACAAAATAAAGATACTTCATTTTGACAATAGAAAAGAATATGTTAAGCAAGTGTTAGGGAGTTTTTTGAAAGAGAAAAGGACTCAACAACAATCTTCTTATTGTGACTCTCGTCAACAAAATGGGATTTCAAAAAGGAAATATAAGTACTTACTTGAAGTTTCTTGTGCTATTATATTTTTAATGAATATACCAAAATACTTTTGGAGAGATACAATTTTAACAACACATTACATGATAAATAGGATGCATACTCATTTGTTAAAATACAAAACTCATTTAGAGTATTTTAAAATCTTTTTCCAGAGTGCAGACTTTTTTCTAATTTACCCTTAAGAATTTTTAGGTGCATCATCTTTGTCCAAATACTTACAGAAAACTTTGTGCTAAGCTTGATTCTAAAGCCAAAAAGTGTTTATTTATTGTATATGCACCAAACTAAAAGAGGTATAAGTGTTATAACACTCAAAACCAAAACGTTTTTTGAGTATAGATGTCTCCTTGGTTGAAAATCAACCATATTTTGGAAGAAAAAAAATCTTTAGAGGGAGATAGAAAATGTAGATCAATTTTGTGAAACTTCTATTCCTCTGCCTAATATCTTCTTACCTACCTATAATGATCAAGGAAGTGATAATCAACAAAAAGAAAGTACTAATCCTTCAACATCAAATATAAAAGATTCCCAAACAGGGAAGAAATACTAGGACAGTAACATATTAATTCTACCTCTGAGCTCCATGTTTATGTAAGAGATGTACTCACCAAAGTAGAGATATATCTACTATTCTAGCACAAGGACCTATCACAATCTTTGGATAATGGTTCAACCACTGCCTCAGGCAATTTTGACACTTCTACACTAATAAATTCAAATCCTACTATTGCTTATCTCCATGTCCCTATAGCATTTATGAAAGGAGTATGAAACTGTACCATACGTCTCATTGCTAAATATATGTCTAACCAATATCTTAGCTTCTTATAAAGCTTTTACTACAAACATCTCTAACCTATTTATCCCAAGAACTATCGAGGAAGACTTAAATAGCTCTAATTGGAACATAGTAGTTTTAGAAGTGATGAATGCTTTGCAGAAGATAGGACTTGGGAAATAGTTGATAAACTAAAGGAGAAAAAAGTGGGAGGATGTAAATAATTATTTACAATTAAGTGTAATGTTGATGATACCATATAGAGATATAAAGCATGGTTAGTTGCTAAAGGATTCACATAGACACATGGGATTGATTTTCAAGAGACTTTTGCCCTAATTGCAAAAATTAATTCAATTCGTGTCCTACTCTTCTTAGCGGTTAATTTTGATTGGCTTACACTAATTACATGTGAAGAATATGTTTTTGAATGGGAGTTGGAAGAGGAAGTCTTTATGAGTTTACCATCAGGTTTTGAGAAAAGTTTTGGTGCAGAGAAAGTGTGCAAATTGAAGAAGTCCTTGTATGGGCTTAAACAATCTCCTATGGCATGGTCTAAGTATTTTGGAAAGGCTGTAAGGGGCTACTAATATGCATAATACCAAACAGATCACATGATGTTCTATAAATGTTCCAAAGATGGAAAAAAAATGCTATTTTGATTATTTATGTTGATGACATTATATTAATAAATGATGATCTAGATGAGCTCAAAAGACTTAAGAAAGTTCTTATAGAAGACTTGAGATTAAGGCTTTAGGAGTCTTGAAATACTTCTTAGGAATGGAGTTTGCTAGACCTAAAAGGGATGTCTTCATTTTTCAAAAGACAAGACATATGTACTGGATCTTCTTAAAGAGACAGGTTTACTTGGATGCAAGGTTGCGGAAAAACCCCTTGATCCTAATGTGAAGTTCCAGCATGCTAAATTAGGAGACGTCATGAAAAGAGAACAATTCCAAAGATTCATTGGTAAAGTAATTTATTTATTGCATCCTCATCCTAACACAGCCTTTAGAGTGAGCATAGTAAGCCAATTTATGTACTTTCCAGGCTCTAACCACTTTGCACCTACTTAAACAATCTTAAGATACTTAAAAGATTCACTTAGGAATGGTTTACTATTTGAAAGGCATGACCACCTACAAATTGAAGTGTACATAGATGTGGATTGGGCTAAAAGCACAATTGGCAAAAGGCCAACATTAAGGTATTGCACTTTTTATTGGAGGATATATTATCACTTGGCAAAGTAAAAAACAAATATAGAGCCAAGAAGTAGTGCAAAAGCTAAATTCAAATAATTTGCTCATGGAATTTGTGAAGTATCATAGATCAAAGAGATCTTAGATAAACTAAACCTTGATAGTAATTATCTCATAAAGGCATAATATGATAATAGAGTTGTAATCTCAATTTCCCAAAATCTTGTTCTCTATGACAGAACTAAGTATATTGAGGTAAACAAGAACTTCATCAAAGAAATATGAAGAATGGACATATTTATAAAATAAAATACTGACTGTTGAATAGGTTGTAGATGTTTTTATAGAAGGAGTGCCCAAAAACTAATTTGAGAAGCAGATTGGCAAGTTAGCTATAGAAGACATTCCCAGACAAGCTTAAAAGGGAGTGTGGAAAGGAAGAGTGATTTGGGACTAATTATGGCAAATCGTTGGGGATTAATGAGTTGTAATTTATGGCGGTTTTCGGAGATTAGTCAATTGTGTAAAATAGGAAAATTAACTATGTATATTTACTTTATATCTTTTTCTTTTTCAAGTCTTTGTAGCTCCTATAAATCCTGTAAGTATATGACATTTCATATATGTACATAACAACTTTCTTTCTTCATAGAAAACATAAAACATTAGTAAGTTTACGAGATTCTTCTCACCAATCATACACCATAATCATAAGTTTTTTGCATATATGATCAATCATATGGTGCCAATTTTACATAATTGTTCCAATATTCTATTTGATTATTGTATCCATTATGAAAACTAATAAAACTAATAGTGAAATACATAAGAAACCGATAAAATTTCTAGGTAAATGAGTCAATCTCATAGTTTGCAATACCTCAAGATTTGTTTCCTTTGCAACACTACAACTTTACCTTAATTTATCATAGGGGCCCTCGTCCACCACATGAATTTCATACATAGCTATTTCTTCACTCATCCATGCCTTATGGTTACCAATTTCTATGTCATATTCTCTACAGATGTATTTCAACATATCATAAGGTTACTACCTCTTTTCTCAATTTATCTTTGATTATGTTAGTAACCCAAGTAGAATCAGCACTAGGATGTCCCCTTGTTTGAAGCTTAATCTCAACACATGTTGCAAATTGCATTTTTGAATGCTAAATAATTTATCAATTTCACATTTAGATGCATATGTTTACAATTGCCATTTTTATCACTACAAATTACTATGGTCTTTTTGCATCATTTTTCTTATGTATAAAGGACCTTTTAGTAGCTACATCATAGTCTTTAACTTTTATCCTAAACTCTTTAGCATCTTGAAATATTTCGCATTTCCATAAATGCATAATTCTAAGCATCTTTCACATTCCTTTATAAAGTTATATCATATTGGGACATAACGCTAGTGAATATATGTGATTTTTCACATCAACTATACATCATAACTATGATTTATTTGTTTACAGAATTGACCATAGCTTCAATTAGTATAAATCATGTTGGTTTCATAAAATTGTTCAAACATTTTGTCTGGTAGTTGCATCCACTAGGAAAACTAACAAAACGAGTAATGAAAGACATAAAAAGCTGATGAATTTCTAGGTAATTAGGTCAATCTTGAAGTTTGCAACACTTTTAGGGTTTGTTTCATCACAACAATGCAATACCCTCTCAATTTGTTATGGGAGCCCTTGTCCACCACATGAATTTTTTCTATAGTTATTTTCTTAATCATCCATGTGTTGTGGTATTGAATTTCTACATGTATTCTCTATAGATATCTTTCAACATATTCCAAGGTTCGTAAAATAGGTCTCTACTCAATTTATCTTTAATTATGTTAATAACCTAAGCAGAATCAACTCTAAGATGTTTCATCACCTGAAGATTACCCTCTATACATGTGTTTTGTAGATTACATGTTCAAATGCTAAATAATTTATTAGCTTCATGTCTGGATGCATATATTCGCCATTTGAAATTTTCACCACTATAAATTAATATGATCTTTTTGACATCATTTTTCTTGTATATGAAATACCTCCTAGCAACAACATCATAAATTTTAACTTTTATCCTAAACTCCTTAGCATTCTATAATATTTCATCGTCTTCTTAAATGTATAACTCAAGTGTCTATGGAGTTTCCTTGTAAAGCTATGTTATATTAGGCCTCACTTGTGGATGCAATATGTTTTTCTATTTCATCCTAAATTGGTATTCGTTGCAAATTGATGTTCATTGCAAATAACTAGGAAAGTCAAATGCATAAAAACTAAGATAAAATGCTGCATTATCAATGTATTAGTACTAAAATGAATAAATAAGATATTAATCATTGAACTGCTAAGTACTTTAATACATAAATAAAGTGTCATAAAAGGAACTAAATATATAACAAAGTACTATTGTATTTCATAAAAGAAACTAAATATACAAGAAAATAATATTACATAAAGAGGTATAATCTTAACACATAGAAGTATACAAAAAGAATCAATGCACTTTGAATATGAAAATATGAACTATTTACCAACAGATAGCTACTTTGCTTTCCACGTCCATTGGTTTCATTTTTTCAAACAATCATCATGTCACTAATTACCACTTTTAAGCATTAATCCAGTTGAAGCATATTGAAAACCTTGCCATCAATGTTCAAAATGATATATACTTTTTCAGAAGGAGCGAGATATTACATTATGTTGAATTGATGACTACTTTTAAGCTATTTTCTACCAAGCTGAAAATATAATTTCATTAAACTCATACCTTTATAAATTGATAGAGCTTCCCATTATAGATACAACTATCTAATAGTTGAATTTCGGCATCTTTCTCATTTCTAAACATTTTCTTAAAGCATAGATTGATAAAAGGGAATATCTTTGTTCCTTCTATTAATAGGTAGAAATTGAAATGTTGCTATACCATGCTAAAATACGAAAAAATGAGGCTCTTTTTCCTATTGAAATCTTGTAAGAAATGGAAGAAAAGAAAAAGAGAGAGATGCGTGTTATGGGAAAGATAAGAGAGATAGGAGTGACATATGCAAAGAATAAGACAACTAAAATTATGGGAAAGATAGAGAAAGATTCTCAATCGAAAAAAAACTAATATAAGAGTATTTTTGTAATGCCCCACCAGGAGGTGCTTGCTCCCATTCATGGCGCTACTCAAATTCTATTCCACAAGACCTTTGAATAATAGAAAATGCATTTCCTGAAAATCCAAAATGTTTAATTTCCACAACAAATCTCCAACAAGGTACAATTGGAAATCGAAATATCATGAATCACACCCAGCACTTCTATTACTTTCATTACCTCATGTGTCACTTGGATTAATCTATCTTTATCACTCAATTCTATCTGGGGCAAAGAATGGAAGAAACAACAAAATAACATAAGTTTAAATGATTTAGTGAGATAGTTTAGCAATAACAACCAAGTGTCGATTTCACAAATATACATAAGAGAAAAGTTGAAACATAAATATTTTTAGAAGTTGTTTTAGTCAAAATTTAAGGTGGTCCATCTCACCACCATCCCATACCAGTGATAAAACTTTACAAGCAAATAGTGAAGTAACAAATGGAATTCTCAAGGTGCTCACAAAGATGCAAGGTACTTTCCAAGTATAGAGAACTGCTGATAGCAAAAGAAGATTAAACTTTGGTCATTTAGTAAACATTTTCACAAATACGCTGTTGATAGTTCTTCTACCTTATCACTCCACTTTTGCAAACCTAAAAATCTTGGTCCCAACAAGTTTTGAGTGATATCGGCTTGGACAAATATTCAAACAATAGGCATGGCTAGCCGTATGCCTTACCAGTCATAGATCACTACCTCTAGCTAGCTATAAAATTGGGTTGTGCATATCGTGTACGGGTATTAGTTAAAAAATCTATCAATGCAATTCGTCTCGCCCAGCCATCTCTCATAATTGATCTCAGGGCCCACTTCCAAGAGTATCAAATATATTCATACTTGTCACATAGTATGTCCAATAGTATTCAAATAAGATGCTAAGTCACCATGTTAACTAACATACAAACAATTCAGTGCCAGGAAAGTTTCTAGAATGACATGGTGATATTTTGAAATCATTTTCAGCCTCAATATAATCACCAATTTCAAATGAAGAGCTATAAATCAACACCAACAAAAGTGCTCAGTGAAAAGGGGCGATGTGAAGTACTATTTTTACAAACAGTTTAATTTATCAAAACTCATGTAACATTCAAAACTCAACAATTTCAAACATGTAAGAATCTCAATTAGGTATAGTTCAAGAATTACCAAAGAAGAGACAAAATGAACTTTCAAGAGTATCATAGGAATTAATGATTAATATGTTATAGGTAGACAAATATTTATAACTAAAGCAAGATCGGACAATAGTGATAAATTTGTCAACATATATGCACAAACTAAAGATTCACACTAGATTGGATGAACAATGACTCAAGACTCAAAAATGATAGAACAACTCAATTAGATTGTTAATTTTAACACAAAAATTGATGAATATTGTAAAATAAACAAACAGCAATGATTGAATCTCAACACAATTAAAATCAAACAATAGGGACATAACTATAATTATATATGTTCTTTGCCCAGCAATAACAGCTAATATAAGCTCACTTGGCAACTGTAGAGGAATTCCTAGTCATATGATCACTTGGTTTTGGCTTCCTAGTCGGTCCAAGAATAATTATAAGATAACTCGGGTTATCATGCTATCAACTCTCTAAATCTTATTTATAAATATAGTTAACATCTTTATAAAATTCAGAGTTATTCTAATATAATTCTAGTGATTGGACTTCATGTCTAGATAGTTGACATAGTTGAATATTATGATAATCCTTAGTCATTTGGAGAGTCTATGTCCTTGGTTCTGAATCAACTCAAAGTTCTGAATAAATAACTTAAACTAATATAGTTTTGGTTTCTAAATCATAATTCTTAATATACCTAATTTCCTTATCAAATTCCTTAGTTAACTTGTTTGTTTAATCATACTTTCTCAAGTTCCATGTCATACTCAAATATTTAAAAGTAGTCACTTATCATTGTCCTTAACTTGGCAAGTTGGTAAACAAGTGGTTAAAATCTTACTTAAGGTCTTAACGGTATCCATCCGAGTCAATTAGGTTCAACATTATAACAATTGTGAAATTTATTCATAAATTAGGCTAAATTGTAGTTTAACAATCTTAGTTCATGTCTTGATTAGGGTTCAATCCAAAATTTGATTACATTTAACTAATCAATCAAATCAAAACTTGATTATTGAAACTTACTCAATTTGGATTGAATTAAGATCCAGTCTCAAGCTGGAAATAACCTAGATGAGTCCGAAATGTCATTATGTACAGACTACTCAAATGCTGTCTCATGTGCCACAACTGGTGATGAGGCTATCACCACCACTAGGTGCGCCTCGTTGCTAGGAGCAAAACTCCCCAAACAATTTTTAATTTTGACAACGATAGGCCAATCAATTGGCTATTCGAAGCCATGGCCAAACCCTAACATTTTGCCACCAACCACCACCATTAATTCTCTCACCACCGCCAGTCAAAAACCAAGATTTACATCACCCATCAATAGTCTATGAGCTTGCCACCAAAACCCAATAACACCCAGTCATTTTCCACAGCTGAAAGTGGTGAAACCATTATCTTCATTGTGCTATGATGTTGGCTATATTTTTCTGCCATTTACTTGGTTGGTTTTGTTCAAAGTTGATATGGTTGGGTTCCTCTTAGCTGGAGGAACCTTTCTATCAAAATAGTTTCATGTTTTTGGTGGGTTTCTGGTGTTTTGTCGATAAGGTGAAGTTTAGGTGATTTTTGTGAATTTGATGAAATTTAGTCTTTCATTATATATATATAAACTTAGTTTTTGGATATTCATTTTCCCCTCTAGAACTTTTCCACCACTTTCAAGTAGGTCCTTTCTTTTAACCAACTTCAATTTTGGCCCTAAATTGAAGTTGAGTCTCCCAACTTTTAATTCTTACACATTAACCCCTAACATTTATATTTTTGGGCAACTATGTCCAAATTTAACTATTTTGAAGTCCTTGAACTTTCATTTTGCCCACATTAACCCCCTAAACTTTACAGTTTTTTGCAATCAAGTTCTTTTCTTATTTACAATTCTAATCCTTGGTTATAAATATTTAATTCTAGATTTTAATTAAATCAAACCTAAAATTTATCTAGCCAAACTTATTAATTTCACATTTTCTTATATTTTAGGATTTTAAAATTTGGGGTGTTACAATTCTCTCACCTTAACGGAATCTGGTCCCTAGATTCCTCTCTAATACATGAAAGATCTCATAGTATCATCACATACTATTTGGTTATCCCTAAAGAAAATTTGTTTCTCTTTTAATCTAATTGGTTCCATATATCATCTCTTCTTATTTCAAGTATCTCTCATTTATCATGAAAAAGTGGGACTCTTTCTCAGTTGAAATCATTGATGTGGATTTCTCAATTGCTCATACTCACTTGAACATTCTATATTTTATTAAGTTTCTAGGTTATTTTCTATGTCCTATGTCCTATGTCCTATGTCCAGTAAGATTATCTACCTTATGTCTTATCTCAAGTCTTTCCAATACCTATGGGATTGTGTCCTTATGATCCTATATGCATTTTAAGCATAAGTATACTTGATATTTCCTTAAGTTTCCCAAAGAAAGATAAGCTAATGCCAAAATCAATCTACCTCTTTTGTTCTCAACATTTCTCACACATCTCTATGTATCCAAAAATTAGTCCCTTTTCAATCAGTTTGCTTTAAGACCCATGGCTTAGATTCCTTGTAGTATTTCTATTTCTTCTCGCCTTTTTAGTTCGGGTATTGGTACCTTATCTTAATATACTATGATCATATTTTATTTTATTTTATTTTATTTTTCAAAAAGTTCCATGATTAACATAAATAACCTTAATGTAGCAAAGCAACCCAAGGCAGTGAATTCTATATTCTAAACGGAGCAATCCTATTTTTGTTACTTAAATTCCTTAAGATACATGCAATCACCCTTTTATAACTAATCCTTTAGGTTGTCACATAATTTGTATTTCGACAAACATTCACATCACCTAGTGAAGTTAAAGTATAGCTCTTTTATTGAGTTTGAGTACCAAGTGTCCTTAATGGAATCATTAAAACTGATTCAGCCAATCGAAACTTCCCACATGTCATGGCAGTAAATGCTATAAGAGCATTGCTTACTCTAAATAGCATCTTTTTGACTCATGATACCCATATTGTGAGATAGGAGGTAATTTTCAGTATATCTTTTTCTCAAACTTCTAACTACAGGTATCATTAACTTAGCTCAATTTTAAATAAACAATAAGCCCTTACAATGCGCTAAGTAGTTTATGCAAGCAAGGTGTTTCAATTCAACACTTAATAGATTAGTTTGGCTCTTATTAATGTCTTCCAGATCGGTATCAACAATTTTATGGTCTTTTTTCGGTACTCAAAAAATCCCTTCACACCTTTAATCAAGGCCCTTATGTTCTAATTACTAGTCTCCTCATAACCTTTGGTGAATGAATTCCAATTACTCGTAGTATCCTCTATAAGGTCTTTTATGATACTTTCAAATTTACTAGTTCTAATCATGTATATCACTAATCCCCAGAGGTATTTTTTCATCGAAGTTGAAAGTGTTTTATCCTTCTTCTCAGATTAATAAGAGTTCTTCTCAAAGTTTTGTATCCTGTGGGTAGTCATACATTTTTTTTATCTCTTACCATCCTATAGCCCTTTTGATTAACTTTCGAATGATTATTAATCAAATTTCCAAAGTAGTCCTATGATTCAAGTTATGACCAAATGCACATGTCAACCACCATTAATCTCGACTGTCCTCCCTAGTGTCGAATTCAACTCTATTTGGAACAACTATCTCCCTGACAAGTTAAATTTTCCTAAGCATATATGTATGGTATACATACATATTCTCAAATATTTTCCTCTAAAATTCCCAAATATTTTCTTAAAATATTTCCTTATGGGAAATATTTCTTATTTCTCTCTCAAACACCATGATGCAATTATACAAGTCAATTCTATAACTGAAGCATTGATTTTTTTAAAACAACAACACCCCATGGATCTCAACCATGTGTAGAAGCCAAATTATAGATTATTCCAAATAATTCTAGGCTCTCTAAGTTCCATTATCACCATTATACCCATAGAGTACTATAATACCAAAAGTATTACTCCATCCAATCTTCATGAAGTCACATACTTGACATCTTAAGAGTTGAGGGACTAGATATTGGTTGGCCACCCTAATAACAATCTTCTGCTCTTTTAATATCAAGCAATACTCTAAAAGTTCACATCCTAGTTAGATTTTCATGCCAATCTTAGTCCCTTATAATCCCCATGTTCCATATTTCAAGGAGGTCCAAATTATTGGCAAACCACTTCTCAATTAGTCATGCCGTTTAGATGACAATATTTCTTATGTCCAAAGTATCGATCTAAAAGAACTTTTACTTAGCCTCTTCAATTCTGTCTAAAATGGTCACCAACTCACACGTCATTGGAATGCTCTCAAACAAGTTCGCATCTAATACAAGTCTCCAAGAATATTATTCCTTCCAAATATTAAAAGTTACATACTCGATACCTTAGAAGTTGAGTTACGTGTTGGAATAATGCCCTGCAAGCTAATTAGATTAGCCTTGTAAACTATTTCATTATAAGATAATCTTGATTGAAAGATATTTATCATATGGCTATCTTTATCTTATGCTTATTATTTACTTCACTTGCATTTGGATAAAGCCCCCAGATTACATAAAATTATAGGACTTGGTCATGCACTAGGTGGTGATCATAGAATAAGTCTTATACAGTCATGATCTTAAATCTTTCAAGTCATAGGATCTTATAAGACAGGGCATCTAAGATTCAGATAAACTTGCACTAACGATCCATAAATCTAAGGGTTGATGTTGCTCTATTCCATGAGCAATCCCATATGAAATGGATACATATTAGTGGGTTCTTGTTAGAGAACAAGGCACTGAGACCCACCTGGAGAATCCACTAGATAGCTAAAGTGGGTAGTTCTCCAACTCACGCTAGTGCATATTATTAGTCCTTTGACCTGAGAATCCATGGTAGCCTTATGTTTGGTCCTTATGCTTTTGACTTTTTCTTGGCCACTTAACGAGCTATTCAGATTGAGAGTAGGAATGAGCTACTAAACATGAAGGTTTGTAAGTTTCAAAATGGAATCCAACTCCTCTCTTTTGTGAAGGGCAAGTACATCTCCTATGGGTTCTATAATGATTTATTCCAAAAAATCCTTGTACAAGGTGATGTGATAATTTGAAAAGGTATTTCCAAAGATGAGGTCACAAAGGAAATTGAACATTAAGAATAGAAGCATAGAATTGAGGCTATTAGGGAGCTAACTAATATTTTGCTCTAAGCCTCTTTCTTAAGATAGGATATGGAATAACTGTATTTGCACGGTACATGTAATCCTAGAATGGTTCCTCAAGAGCATTCATTTTGGCCAACGAGTTGGATTCCATGAGCTTGAGGTTAGACATTGACCATAGAGATTGGGCACTCTTCAATTAATGAGATTAATTGAATTGAGTCACTTAGCTTAAAAGAGTTTAAGCTAATATGAATGTTTGATATTTCATAAGTCACAAGGAGTTGTAAACCCATAACCAATAAATGGTAGACCCTAATAGGTCACACACAAAAGTCAATAACATGACCTATTGAAATAAGGGGAATTTTCTATGAGTTAGAAAACTCATGATCGATTTTGAAGAAGGCGAAATTGTAGTCAATTTGGCTTGATCAATTTAAATATTGAATTGGTCAAATTAATTCAAGAGTTAAATTAAGATCAATTGATTAAGAGTTAATTAATTGATTTCACATGACTTTTAATTAGTTATGTTGATTCAAGAGTTAAATCAATTTTGACCAGCTTAAAGAGTTAGGCACTTTAACTTAAGAGTTAAGTCAAAGCATTATTAATTAAATTAAAGTGTTTAACCTATTTAAGTTAATTAAATTGGAGAGTTAATTTTGGAGAGAATAATCAAATGAAGAGTTCATTTAAGATGGAATTGGAATTTAATTGGAAGACATTTCATAAGATGAAATGTGAGCTTCAATTAATATTCTTATTCACTAATCACTAAAAGTTAGTGGCCACCTTGGCATGGACACTTGTCACACTCTCCTTAAGGGTGGTGTGTGACCACACACCACCCCACTTTTATACATAGATATAGGAGGAAAGTGGTCTGCCACTTGGTCATTTTGCAAGCAAGGTGTGATTATTCTCCCAACAAACTAGAGTAGTAGGCATCTAATTTGTTAACATCCCTATTATTCTCTCCAAACTCTCTCCATTTTCCACTTCCATATTTCCATCCTTCTCTCGTATATTCTCTGTAGATATCTCTAGATATATTGTAGAGAATAGGTCTTTGTTATGGTGTGTGGCCCATTTCATTAGAGGCAAAACATTTGGGTTGCTCTTGCTCTTGTTGAAGCAATTTTTGAAAGCCTCTTCTAGCGAGTTTTGGAGACCTCCTAATGTTTTGATTGGGCTGATTTCTTAACTACAGAATTCTCAATAGGTTGAGACATTCCAGTAAAAAACATTTCTTAAAAGGAAAAGTCCAACTTTGGGAAAAACTAGTGGTGAATCTATTGCGCCAGTAAGAAGCTTTTTCAATAGTTGTAGAGAGTTTTTCTTGCTTCTCAAGGCTTCTATTTTCACCTAAGTATTTCCCTTCTCTAAATTTGAATCCTATGCATGTCTAAACCCTTTTGGTTGGGTGTGGGCTAGTTTATTTAGTTTTTTTTTTTTTGAAAATATTTAGATCCTAGAACCATATATACCTTCATTATGGACTATACATCAGTCGTGTGTCCAACCATAACACTTAAATTCCTTTGGATTGAACATTATCCCAAAGATTCATGTTCTTATAAGATTTCAAAGTCATGCTTAATCTCCACTAGCCAAAACTTTTATGTCCTATTCAATTCTTTAGTTTACTTTTCACTAATCAAACCTTTCATATTCTGAGGATCATATCCTAGCGTAGCTTAGGTTCTCAAACCTAAGCTCGATACCACCTTTGTAATGCCCTGATCGAGAGGTGCCTGCTTCCGTTCGAGGTAGTACTCAAATTTTATTCCACAAGCCCTCTAAATAATAGAAAATACATTGCTCAAAAATCAAAAGTATTTAATTCCACAACACACCTCCAATAAGGTACAATTGTAAAACGAAATATTTGAATCACACTCAGCACTTCTATCACCCTCATTACATCATGTATCGCCTGGGTTAATCTATATTTGTCACTCAATTTTATCTAGGGCAAATAACAGAAGAAGTAATAAAACAACATAAGTCTAAATGATTTAGTAAGATAGTTTAGCAATAACAACCGATTGTCAATTTCACAAATTTTACATAAGAGACAAGAAGAAACATATATACTTTTAGAAGTCGTTTTAGTCAAAATTTAAGGTAATTTGTCTCACCATCATTTTATACTAGTTATGAGACTTCACAAGTGAATAATAAAGTAACAAATGGGATTCTCAAGGTGCTCACAAAGATGTAAGGTATTTTCTAAGTACAAAGAACTATTGATAGTGAAAAAAGATTAAACCTTTATCATTTAGTAAACATTTTCACAAATATACTGTTGGTGGTTCTCCTACCTTGTCACTCCACTTTTGCAAACCTAAAAATCCTTGTCCATTCAAGTTTCGAGTGATATCGGCTTGGATAAATATTCAAATATTAGGCATGGCTAGCCGTATATCTTAGCAGTCATAGACAACTATCTCCACCAGGCTATTAGACTGGGTTGTGTACATTGTGTATGGGTATCAGCCAAAAGATCTATTATCGTAATCCATCCTGCCTAGTTGTCTTTTGTAACTGATCCCAGAGCCCATTTCCAAGAGTATCAAACATATTCGTACTTGTCACTTAGTATATCCAACAGCATTCAGATAACATACAAATTCATCATGTCAACTAGCACACAAATAATTCAACACCAGGCTAGTTTTCAAAAAAATATGGTGATATTTCAAAATCATTTTCAGCTTCCTCAATGTAATTGCCAATTTTAGATGAATTGTTATAAATCAACACCAACAAAAGTGCTCAATGAAAAGGGGTGACACGGAGTACTATTTTTACAAATAGTTTAGTTTATCAAAACTTATGTAGCATTCAAAACACAACAATTTCAAATAGGTAAGAATCTTAAGTAGGTGAAGTTTAAGAATTACCAAAGAGGAGACAAAATGAATTATCAAGAGTATCATAGAAATCAAGGATCAATATATCATAGGTGGATGAATATTTATAACTAAGACAAGATCGAACAATAGTGATAAATTTATCAATAGATATGCATAAGCTAAAGACTCACACCAGATTAGATCAACAACGACTCAAGAATCGAAAGCAACAGAATAACTCAATTAGATTGTTAATTTTAACATAAGAATTGATGAATATTATAGAATAAACAAACAACAATGATTAAATCTCAACACAATTAGAATCAAACAATAAAGAAATAACTGCAATTATATCTGTTCTTTCCCCAACAATGATAGCAAATACAAGCTTGTCTGGTAGCTGCAGAGGGACTCCTAATCGTATGATTGCTCAAGTTCTGACTTCCAAGTCATTCCAAGAACAGTTATAAGATAACTCGGGTTATCATTTTGTCAACCTTCTGAATCTTATTTGTAAATATAGTCAACGTCTTTATCAAATTCAGAGTTATTCTAGTATAATTCGGGTGATAGGACTTCTTGTGACACAGTTAAATATTATGATAATCCTTAGTCATTTTGAAGAGTCTATGTCCTTGATTTCAAATTAGTTCAAAGTTCTGAATAAATAACCTAAATTAATATTATTTTGGTTTCTAAATCATAATTCTTAACCCATCTAAATATCATTATCAAATTCCTTAGTTAACTTGTTTGTTTAATCATACTTTCTCAAGTTCCATGTCATACTCAAATATTAAAAAATATTCACATATCACTGTCCTTAACTTGGCAAGTTGGTAAACAAGTGGTTAAATCATACTTAAGGTCTTAACGGTATCCATCCAAGTTGATTAAGTTCAACACTATGATAATTGTGAAATTTATTCATAAATTAGGTTAAATCATAGTTTAATAGTCTTAGTTCATGTCTTGATTAAGCTTTGATCAAAAATATTTGATTACATTTAACAAATCAATCAAATTAAAATTTGATTATTGAAAATTACTCAATTTAAATCAAATCGAGATCTAGTCTCAAGCCAGGAATAGCCTAGATGAGTTTAAAATGTTATTCTATACAAACTGCCTAAATGCCACCACATGCACTACTACTGAAGATGGATGCCATCACCACTACCAAGTGCGCCTCATTTCTAGGAGCAAAATACCCTAAATAATTTTTGATTTTGACAACGATTGGTAGTTCAATTGACCATTTGAGGCCACAGCCAAGCCTTAACCTTCAGCCACCAATCACCACCATCAATTATCCCACCAGCACTCGTCAAAACCCAAAATTTATAACACCCATTGATAGACCATGAGCTTGCCGCTAAAACTTGGTAACACTCAACCATTATCTCCACCATCCTCCACCGTTGGCTTCATTTTTTGAGCATTTTCTTGGTTGGTTTTGTGCAAAGTTGATATGGTTGTGTTCCACTCAATTGGAGAAACCTTTCTATCAGAATGGTTTCATGTTTTTTCGTGGGTTTTCGATGTTTCGTAGGTGAGGTGAAGTTTAGGTGATTTTTGTGAATTTGATGAAATTTAGTCCTTCATTCTATATATATAAATTTAGTTTTTGGAAATTCATTTTTCCCCTAGAACTTTTCCACTGCTTTCAAGTAGGTCCTTTTAGCTTTTAACTGACTTCAATTTAGTCCCTAAATTTCAATTGAGTTCCCTAACTTCTAATTCTTACACATTGATCCCTAACATTTCCATTTTTGGGCAACTAGGTCCAAATTTAATTATTTTGAAGTCCTTGAACTTTCACTCTGCCCACATTAACCCCATAAACTTCACAATTTTGTGCAATTAATCAAGTCCTTATCTTATTTACTATTCTAACCCTCGGTTATAATTATTTAATTCTAAATTGTAATTAAATCAAACCCAAAACTAATTTAGCCAAACTTATCAATTTCACATTTTCTTATATTTTAGAACTTTAAAATTCGGGGTGTTATAATTTTGTTGTGCATGGATAGTGAACTTTAAAAGCATACTTCAAATAGAGAGTTCAAACTATGAATTTGGTAGATTAGAACTGAATAAAAACAAACATAAATAGATTTTCATCAGATTAGGTAGGTGGAGAGTAAACGTTGAAAACAAATTTCAAATTAAGAGTTCAAACAATGAATTTGGTGGTTGTGGATTAAGAGGTTGTGGAACTTATAAACTCTTCAAAGCATCTTATCGGATTTTGAAGAGTTTATGAAATGTTAGAAAGAATTTGGTAAATCTTTTTAAAAAATAACTTAACAAATCCTAAAATAAGTTGCTAGAATCGTATAAGTTTTTTACAAAAAGTAAGAAGATCCTAATTTATTTTCAAAATCCTAACAAGCTCCTTTAATTTTAATCATTTTAATTACAAAATTATCATTACTAATATCTCATAAGCTCTAAAATGTTATTATGTCTAAATATTTTAATAATTTGTTTTAAAATAAAATATAATATCTTATAAATTTCAAAATCATGTTATAAATGTAGAAACTTATAAAAAAAATTAATAAGATAAAAAACATAATCTAAAACGAAAAAATGCAAGTAGCTTTTATGGTATAATTCGCATGCAGGAATGAGGTGGGAGTGGAATGGTCGAATGAGCATTCTCAAGTCTATTCCTAAATGCATGATTGGTATAATTTAAATATGAAAATCCTTATTCTCATAGGAATCTCCATTCCCAAAAGCATAGGTCTAGCTATTCCCAATCCATCGAGAATGAACCTATATTTTTCTTTTGCAAAATTGCCCTCCAAAATTTAACAAAAGACTTTTATATTTAAAAAAAATCACTTATTTGATTATTACATATTTTAAATTAATTATTTTTAACTTATATATTTTTTGATAATATTAATAGAATTATTAAATTATTATAAATATGATAAGGGTGTGAACTATATTTAGGGAAATTGTGCTAAAGTTCAATCCGATCGACCAAGTGGGAGGTTGATAGAAGTTCTTGGTGATGTATTGAGGTCGAGTCCTACAACCAATAGCAAACGTTAGGCTTGCTGAGGAACTTTCAACTAAGATACTTCGATACTTAAATCAGTATGTTATTGACTAGAATATAGAGCAATAGAGTAAGGGCTTTGAATAATAATAAGCATACCTTACTGAAGGCTAGAAATAGGGTATTTATAACCTTCCAATTGAGGTTGATATGTCGATGATGCCTCTATCATGTAGAAAGGGCCTTTGTCATTACTTGATGACCTTTAAGTCTTTTCTAGCCTATATACTATTATAGGTGATGCCATCTCCAATTTCCTAGGATACGGTAGTATACTATAGATGTGCACTAGCCAAGCATGGTAGAATAAGTGGTATTAGTGATGGCATATGCTATTAAAGTATAAGCATGCTGCCTGTCAGAGCATTCAATGCGGCAGGTAGATGATCGCATATGTTAGACCTCGCCAGTTGAAATAAGTACTTGTCTGTGAGATATTTGCATAGACTCTAATTGATAAAATGATACTAGCATAGACATCCCCGATTGAGTATTGAACAAACATCCACGATCACGGTCGACCATACTCTGGTCAGCAAGAGCGAATACTGATGCTCACATTGGTAGGTAAAGTGTAGTGAGATCAGATCCAATCAATAAAGTGGTTTGCTAATGATCAATTGGGCCTACTAGGTAATTGGGCTATCTAACATTGTGTCTTTTTTTATGGTAAAAAATTATTGGGTTGGGCCTATTGGGTTATCCCATATCTTGAGTCCATTTACTTTCGATTCTTGATTAAGATGGTCGATGAGAAAGAATGGGGAGTAGCTGATTTATGGAAACTAAACACTCTTCGTGAGGAGTGCAACATGTAGGTAACATTTTCATTTCAAAAGTTGACCAAGGTTTTAGTGTATTTTATGTGGCTACTACATTGGCTCATGCGAAACGTCAGGTGATAGCTACATAATAATTGCAGTCATTGGGTAACTGCACATTGAAGCATATAGATAGACACGGTGAAATCCTTCATTTTCACTTTTATAGCATTCATGAGGGTGAATTGTGAGTGTTAACTGCTTGTATTTCTCATTGAGCTTTATGTTGATCCTACTAACTATGTAAGTTCTCTATATTCGATCTCAAACTATTTTCATTCATCTTTATCTCAATCATATCATATTTCATATATCCAATCATGTTAAGGGCATTCAATGGGGATGGCTGCTAAAAGAGTGATAGCAAGCAACTTGATCGGATGTGGGTTTGACTAGAGTTGGGGGTTACTCGACTAATAAGTCTAGTAGCTCTTCTTGTGATAGTTCGACCTCTTTTAGCAGTTCAAGCTAAACTTGGGGTAACCTAAGGGGGGCTGGGCCGAGCAATACTCTAGTATCTCGTGGTCAATTGTTTACTCCCAACCACTATAGCAAGGTTGTTTCAAAAATTATACCTAGTGACCTAGCTCTGCTTGAGTAGTTATATCATATCCCTTAGGGTATGAGTTGATCATCTCTGGTCCTACTAATAGGATGCATCGACCATCAACTAGCTGTATAACTATGTTTAAGGAAGCTCTTAGGTGCAAGCTTAGGTATCCCCTAGCCCAATCAATAGTTGATCTACTGACAGGCCTACAAGTCTACATAACTCAACTCCTGGCTAACTAGTTTTCAACTTTATATAACTTTGTTGTTTTGATACACATACACAACTAGCCTCCCATATTTGCTAATTTTTCCAATCTCTTCCATTTCCCCATGTCTCAAATGTTGAATAGCACCCATGAGTTAGGCTTATATTATCTCACTACCTATCCTTATCGAAACTTCTTATAATCCCCTCATCGTCCCATGGTCAAGAGTTGAAAAATGATACTTTATGTTTGAGTGCCTAAGGGTTTTAACATTCCTAAGGGATGGTGGAGAGGACATGTTGAGATACTAGGTAATGAGACCCTGACCTGGTCCAATATTTTTATTTGGGATTTAGTTCAATTTGGGTAAATAGAGGCCTCGAGATATATTGAGGAAAGAAATTTGGTGCTAGCAATCTTCTAGCGAGCTAGATTTACTAAATCCCAAGAAAAAGAGGATAAGCTATTCCAACTACCAAACTTGCATCACTCTAGTTTGGCACTACAGTGGCCATTCACAAGTCCTTGTCGTGTTGACCGTAAGGTCGACTGGGTCTGCATCCTTAAAGGTGATGATGACTAGATTATTCACATTCAACTAAAGAAAGACGATGGAGTTAAGCCAATTAGGGATGCTGAAGGCCTTGGCGTATCACTCAAACATGGTAAGTATGTTGTCGAGTTCTAGTCAGTTCTCGAGAGGAGCTATTGATGAAGGCGATATTAGATGCATAGGCCCACTATGATGTTGGTCAATCACATGGGTATAATGTTACCATAAATTATGCTCAAACCAAGTTCTTTAAGATGCTACCCCTTATCCAATGAGAAGTTGTGCAGTAGTTTATGTTGTTCTTGGTGTTTGAAGGCGCTAGCATTATTTTCTCAATTGATGAAGCAAAAGAGGCCTTCGAGAAGGCCATAAAACAACTAGAGTACTTGGGCTATCAAATCCATCCTGAGGATTGAGATTGACTCAATCCTATACAAACAGAGTAGCTTGAGGACTATCCCAAGGACTCTACTTTTATTGAGGAAAACACCCCTACCGAGAGGCCGGTTATGGTGCTTGCGATCAAAGCTGCAGTTGTTCATTTGGTGAGGCTGAACTCGGTGACCAAAGAGTTTGGTTTTGCCAACAATTTTGCATTCGACATTAGGAAGACAAGGTCGACATCGCTATTTTTTTCCCTCAAGTTGAGTGCACTTTTCTTATCGATGAAGCGAGGCCTTCTCAATCGGCCCTAGTAGTTCAACCAGCGCTCGCAGTAGTGCCAAAGTATGAAATAGATTAGGGTAAAGGTGCTAGGTTAAGTTGAAGGTTTAGACTATTATATTTTATTTTAGTCATTTTGGTCACCCTGCGAGGCATTTTTAATTTGTCTTGTATTTATCTCAACTTTATAGTCAAACTCGTTTAAATTCAATGAATGGCATTATTCTGTTTATCAATGTGAACTCAATTTTATTTTCTTTTAAATGCTTTTATTTTCATTGATTATTCGCATTAATAGATGATGAAATAAACAACTCAATCTTAGATAAGAAATTGTATACTGTAATCCTTTAACAAACGAGTTAGATAAGTTTGCGATCGATTTGGAAACCAACTAGCACAAAAAATATCAAAATTAATCCAAGGCATTCACATCAAGTTAACCCATTTTAAAATAGGCATTGCAATATTATTTGTCATTGACTGTTGGGTCAATTTAAGTTGTGTTCTTTGTGATCAAATGAACAGACTTGGTGGTTGAATTTACTAAATTAGCTTTAACTTTACGCTTAATGTTGCAGTTGGAATATATGTATTGTTTGAATGACCTTATCTTCAACTAGGAGGTCAAGTTTTATTTGAGTTTGTTCTTCAATTTAGATTTGAAGCCATAATTTGCTATTGAAAATAATTTGAGGTCGACTATAGGGTTGACTTTAAATGATCATCTCATTTAATGACTTAGGCTAAGAAGCCTTGGTTAGAGGTCAGAAACTAACATTGATCAACTTTAAGGTCGACTTTAAACAATGAACTCATTTATTTACTTGGGCAAAAAAGTCTTGATTTTGCAGTTTGAAACTTGTGTGAGGTCAACCATAGGGTTGACATCAATGATTAACTCATTTATTGACATGGTCTAAATAGCTTTAGTTTAGATGATCTACTTGTAGTAATGTAAGTAGTTTTTATTGATCTGAAATGATACTCTAGTATAGTTGGGTGGAGACTTCAGTCTCTTTTCACATGAAACGTTTTTAAGTTCACCACATTCTATGGTTGAGGGAGCTTGTTACCATTCATATTTGCAAGTCGGTAGGCATTATGTTTTGCTACTTTGATCGCTGAGTATAGGCCCTCCCATTTTTGGTTGAGTTTTCCCATAATCTTCAATACTTCAACTTTATTAAGGATGAGGTCCCCAACTTTGGAGGTTCTTGGTAAGACTCTTTTGTTGTAATATTGTGCCATTTTTGACCAATATCATTGCATTGTTGTATATGTTTGGTGAAACAGCTCGTCGATTATCTCAAGATCAAATTCTCTTTCAGAGTTGTTCTTGATTGGGTTGTAATGTATTACTCAAGTAGTATGTTGTATTAGTTCTGTTGGAATGATTGCTTTTAACTTGTAGACTAGGCTGTAGGGACTGTGACCAGTGGTAGTTTGAGGGGTGGTCCTATAAGCCTAAAGCACCCTAAGAAGGTCATCTACCTAGCTCACTCCAGTGCTTTCAAGTCAAGCCTTGAGATGGTCTAGGATAGTTTTATTTGCAACCTCCATTTGCCCATTGGCTTGAGGCTTCTTAACTAAGGTGAAGTATTATTAGATCCCCAGGCTTTCACTCTAGTTCCTCATGCTTCTACTTTGGAACTATGTGCTATTATCTAATATCAACACTTTGGGTAAATTGAAATGGCAAATAATATTCTACCACACAAAACTTTTATGGTTGCATCAGTTATCTTAGGGACTACTTTCGCTTCAACCTACTTCTTAAAGTATTCGACCACAACAATCATGACTTTTCTTTGACCTATGGTTTTTGGAAATAAACCAACTATATCTATCCTTATTGGACGAATGGCCATGTGACTTGAATGGGTATTAGTGTTGTTATAGGTCTATGAGGTATGTTTAAGTGTACTTGGCAAGATGGGCATTTTATGATGAAATCGATGGCATCCTTCAACAAAGTTGGCAAAAATGCCCATATCTGATGACTTTGTGGGATAGATTTCATCTTCCAGAATCATTGCCATAGATTTCTACATAAATTTCTTGTAAGACTTCATGTGCCTGTTCAGGCGTCAAACACCTCAATGGTGGTCTAAAACTTAATCTTCGATAAAGTTGACCGTGCTCGTTGAGGATAAATTTGGCTACTTGACCTCCAAGCTTGCGTGCTTGGGCTTTATCCTTGGGGACTTTTCCATCCCTTAATAAGTTTTTATCTCATCCTGCTAGGAGAGAGGTACACCTTCAATCTACTCCACCCAGTTTGAGTTGAGACTACTTATGATGGGTTTGTTAGTGACAAGAAAGGTGATGGTTCTGTCCCTGGTCCTTTTTGTTGAACTTGCAAATTGTGACTGTACATTGGCGCGTTCGTTCTCTGACTGAGGAACTTGGCTAAAGGTTAACTTTCCTGAATTGCTACTCTAACCTTTTGACCTTAGCCAAATACTTGCTCATCGTAGTTTTCTTTGCATTAAAGTTTCCTTCGACCTATTCTGTGACTACCTGGGAATTAGTGATGGCTGCTAGCTACTCAACTCCTTTATTTACCACCATCCTTATACCAGTAAGGAGAGCTTCGTATTCTGCATCATTGTTGGTAACATAGTAGTCAAATTTAATAGTGAAGTCATATTCCTCAGCTTGTGGAGAGCATATAGAGATGCTAATTTATCCCACTGAGGAAGTTGCCAGACTATTGATGTGCAAAATCCACACAAAGGAGTCTTGGTTGAGCTGATCGGGTAGGTTAAGGCTCTTGGCAACAAATTAGCTAGCATGTAAGCTTTTATGGCAGTTTAGGGCTAAAATGTGATGTCGAACTCCTCTAACTCAATGGACCACTTCATTAACCTTCTGATGTATCGGGCTTTGAGAGCACTTATTTCCATGGTTGGTTCGCCAAAACTATAATGAAGTCGGATTGGAAGTAAGGTTTCAATTTCCTAGTTGTAGTAGCAAATGAAAACAAGTAAGGTACTAGTATCCAATTATCAAAACTTCAAAAGCATGAAATTAAATAGTGATTACAAGCATAACAAGGATCTAATCATGCTAGGGATTTAGATTTGGTAAGAGCATTACCTTGAAAAGCAAAATCCAAGGAGAGATTTGTGAACTCTTCACAATTCCAGAAACTGTTTGCAATTGACATAATTAGAAGAGTGTGAAAATCATCCAACCAACACTCCTCCAAAAATTCTGAGAAAATTACCGGAGTTTCTCAACACCTTGAAAAACTATCTATAAAAATTTCATATCAAAAAGTTTTTCTAGAACTCCCTGGAGAAAATCTCCAAATCAGACTCTGTGCAGGTGTATTTTCCAAACAAGTAAACTCTCTTGTTTGCCTCTATTGTTATAATCCACACACCAATTAATTCTTCCACAATCTTCAATATATAAGCTAGAATAAGAGAGGAGATTTACAGAATTGGAGGCTAATTTTAGGCAGAAAAGAAGAAGAAGAGAGCATAGCTTTCAACACATGAAAGTTGTGCTTGTAAGAGGTTTTGGAGGGAATTCGTTATAAAATCTAATTCTTCACACCAATTAGCATAATGGCCGACCCCCTCATTCTACATCTATATATAGATATTGAATGTGCAATGCCAAGTTGGCATCACACATTCCATGAGGAGGGGTGGCCAAGTGGGTGCCTATGTGGCAAATTTAAATTCAAATCTTATTTAAATTTCATGTGCATTTTAATTACATTTGGAATGTAATTCCAAATTAATTAAGATGCTAATTCAAATAAACTCTTCATTTGAATTTTCCTCCAAAATTCATTCTTTTCAATTAATTAAATTAAACTATTTAATTTAATTAATTATCATTTAACTTAACTCTTTAAGTCAAAATAGCTTAACTCCATAAGCTTAATTTGTTAACTTAACTTTTTAAGTTAACTTGACCAATTGATCATCATGTTGGCACTAAACAATTAAGTCCTTAATTACTGATTTAATTTAACTCCTTAAATTAATTGATTAATTTAGCACTTAAATTAATTAAACCAAAAATGACCTTCAAAATTGGCACCATAAAATTGGTCCACTAGGAGTTGATTTTCTAACCATTAGAAAATTTTCTCCATCAATTAGGAAGCTAATTGGATTTTATGTGTAACCCAATAGGTTCTACCATTCATTGAATATGGGCTCACAACTCCTTGTGACTTTTGAATATTTTATATTTATTTTAGTTTAAAACTCCTTTTAAATTAATTGACTCAATTCAATTAATCTTATTAATTGAAAAGTACCCAATTTTCATGGTTTATATCCAACCTCAAGCCCATGGAACCCAACTAATTGGCCAAAATAAATATTCTAGAGAACCATCATCGCTCTAGCATATCATGCAAATACAATCCTTCCATCTCCTATCTCCCAAAAGAGACTTAAAGCAAGATATTTGTCAGCTCCCTAATAACCTCGATACTATGTCTCTATTCTCAATGTTTGATCATGTTGTGTGACTCACCTTTGAAAAATTTCTTTTCCAAACTGTTACACCTTCTTACACAAGAATTTTTGAGAATCAATCATTATAGAATATGTAGGAGATGCACTCACTCTTCACAATAGCGAGGAGTTGGATTTCATCTTGAATCTCATAAACTGCCATGCTAAGTAGCTCATACCCTATCTCATCCTGAAAGACCCTCTAGGTGGTTAAGGAAGAGTCAAAGCATGAGGACCGGGCACAAGGTTACCATGGGCCCTTAGGTTAAAGGATTAAATATATGCACTAGTGTAAGCAAGAGAACTAACTACTATAGCTTTCTTGTGGGTTCTTCGGTAGGTCTTCAGTGCCTTATTTTCCAACAAGTACCCACTAACATGCACCTATATCTCATACAGTTGCAAATGAAATGGAGCAATCTCTAACCCTTGGATTTATGCATTATTGGTGCAAGTCTATCTGAATCTTAGATACCCTATCTAGTAAGATCTCATGATTTGAAAGATTTAAGATCATGATCCTGTGAGACTTATTCCATGGTTACCAAACCAAGTCCTGATCGACTTGAACCAAATATGAGTGAAGTGAAATAAAGCATAAGGTGAAGATTGTCATATAAAAAATATCATTTAATCAAGATTGTTTTATAAGGAAATAGTCTTTACAAGGCTAATCTCATTGGCTTGTATGGCACTATTCCAACAGCCAATGTAAGGGCAAATTTTTTGATCTTTAAGTAGTTGTGTTGAGGGCCTTGCAATGTTTTGCTGTAGTAGTATATAGGTCAATGGGTATTGTTTCTGGTCAAGACTAAGATTGAACTAAATGCAGCTGCAAAGACTACTAGATAGATATGCAAGACTTCTTCAACCTTTAGCTTAGCAAGCATTGGGGGCGTTGTCTTCAACTTGACCAGGGCCTAATCGTATTACTTTGTCTACTGAAACTTTCTTACATTCCTAAAGATTTTAAAGAATGATAGGATTTATTGGCTAGTCAAGCAATGAATCGCCCCAGAGCTATAATTCTTTTGACTAGATGTTGAACGTCCCTATTTAAGGAGGTGTGATGTCCAAAATGGCCAGGATTTTTTGTGGGTTTGCTTCAATGCCTCTTTAGCTAACCATGTAACTTAAAAAATTGCCTCCCCTTAACCCGAATGTGTATTTGTTAGGGTTGAGCTTCATGCTAAATGCTCGTAATATTGAGAATATATAGTTGAGGTTGGTTAAGTGATTTTATTTTTTTTTGTTTTGATGATCATGTCATCGACATAGACTTTTGTGCTTTTACTAATCTCATTTTGAACATAAAATTTATGAGTCTTTGGTAGGTTGCATCTGCATTTTTTAGCCCAAAAAGCATGAAAAAAAATAATACACCCCACTGGGGACGATATAAAAGGTCTTATCTCTGTCTTTGGGGCCATGAAAATTTGACAATGACCTTGAAATACATCCATCATACTTAAAAGATCACAACCAAAAGTAAAATCTATTAATAAATCTATTCAAGGCAATAAGTAAAGATCCTTAAGGCAAGCTCTATTCAAATCAAGAAAATCATTGCACATACACCACTTTTCCTTATTCTTAGTGACGAGGACTACATTACAATGCCAACTTGGATATTGAATTTGTACAATGTATCATATTTTTAAAAGTTTGTTGACCTTCTCTTCGATGATTTAACATTTTCAGCATTAAAGGTTTTGGTCTTCTGCTTGACTAGTTTGAATGAGGGTCTATGTTCAGGTGGTAGACGATGATGCTAGGGTCAATTCTGTGTAGGTTGAAAATTTTCCAAACAAAAACATCAACATTCTTTCTAAGGAAATTGACCATTAGGCACTCCATGTTGTTGCTCAGATTAGTCCCAACTTTGGTGTCTTGTTAGGGTTCCCTGGCTTTAGTTTGATAGTTTTAAACACCCCAATAAGCTTAACCCTGGTCTCCTCGAGTTTTCTCTTTTTGCTTTATTATCCCTCATTGAGTTTTGTCATTGGGATGTCCCCTGAGAGTTGCAGCTTTGGTTGAGCTTTCTACTTATTCACCCCAATCAAAATTATGTAGTAGTGCTAAGCCTCCTTCATATTGCAGAGAAGATTGCTAGTTCCAACGGCCCTTGGAAACTTGGCCTTCATCTGATAGGTTGAGACTATGACTCAGAAGTTATTTAGCTGAGAGCTCGATGATAGCATTATAGGTAAAGGGTGTGTCGGTGACCAGGTAGTTAACCATGAGTGTTTTTTGTGGAGGGGCCTCTCCAAATGAGGTAGACAAGTTTACGAACCCCTCGGGGATGATTTTTAACCCTTTGAATCCAACTAGCAGTGTGCGTATAAGCTTAAATTTTAGCTTCCCCATGTTCATTCTCTTCAAGGTCAAAAAGAAAATGATGTTCTTAGAGCTCTCATTGTCAACCAACACCTTCCATACTTCAAAGTTTGCTATTTCGATAAATACCACCAAGTAGCAATCTAGCTTGCTGTTAACCTCATGATTCTCGATGTGAGAGAGGTTGGCATTGGAGAAAGAGATTAGATTTGGGTTGGTTGAGAGTTGGAAAATTATTTTGATTGGGGTGGACATGGTCAATTCCACCCTACTTTGGTTTTACTTTCTTACTGATTTAGAGTCCCCTTCAGTTGGGCATACAGCAATGGTGTCAATCACTCCCTTGATGGGTGGGCAGGGATCATAGGCAAGTTTCTTTTCCTTAGACTAATCGGCTTTCTCTACGAGGAGTCTGGTCAATTACGCCATTTCCAATTTAGCTTTTTCATCGACAAATTCTTTCAAGTGCCTTTGTCGAATGAGCTTTTCAATCTCATCATGAAGATTGAAATAGTCCTCTATGTCATGGCCTTTCTGCTTATGGAAGTGACAGTACTTTTTAGATCTCTTCATTGCTATTGTCTTAATCAACTTCCTAGGCTTTTTAAGGAGGCTATCATGCCAAATGGCAAGTAACACAACTCTTTTCAAGCAGTGTTGAGGGGAGTTAGTTGTGAAAACGCTTGATTGAAGATTGATGACCATCTTTATGCTATTTGTCATCTTTCTCTTTTCCTTTGTTCCTGTCGTTGTCTGGATTGCCATATTTGAGTTTGTTCATATCCTCTTGAGTCATATACTTCTCTATGAGGTCGAGCAATTCCTCAATTGTCCTGGGTTGCTCATTGACCAAGGTGTTGTCACATTTCTTATAGTAAAGGCCCAAAAAGAGCACATTAATTAGAAACTCAATTCAGAGACTGTCAATTTTCAAAACTTTTGTGTTGAACGTAGTGAAAAAATGGCGAAGGGATTCTCCCTCATTCTGTTTAACAGTAGGCAACTAGGTATGGGGGAGCTTTGCTTTGGTGGAGAAACTTCTCACATAGCTGGTTATACAAGTAGATCAATGCCAGTTCCAATTTAACAAATCAATCGATTGTAATTCCCTAGAATGTGGTGACTAGCATTTTGTGTGGATGAACTCATTGTACCCATGCAGTTGCATCATGTGC